>CM067370.1:97484021-97539021 GCA_034401795.1 Chaetoderma sp. LZ-2023a | reverse complement strand
TGTGCGAAGAGGGTTAATAGCTCTTAACACATACAAGCCTGGGAATGAGCATGAATATATAAGATGAATGATCGTGATATATAAACATAATACAAAAAACTGTCAAACTTGACTTACCTCATGAATTATGGATTCGACACTTGGAGCCTTCAACCAACACACCTCCGACCAAACGTGATCCATACGGTTGAATTCTTCTCGCTTAACCATGTCTGTTCTTACTACCTTTGCTTTTCAAGGTTATCAAAAGGAGATGAGCAGTGTGGCCACAAGACTATCGTTTCAAAACAGCTGAAGCGTGTGGATTGGCGGAGTCTGAAATGCCCCTCATATAGTAATCCATGAAAGAGGACTCACAGTGCCATTATGCAACGGCCATGATGTCCTCTAATGGGACACCGTTGAATAGGGCGGTCGTGATGGCTATTCCTCTAACATCATGAGCCCTAGCACATTGCACCTGTTGCCCAGTCGCAATCTCGTGGGTAGTCTGAATGCATTCGACCACCCAACGAGAGATAGTATCCATGGATGCGGCGCTATATGGCTGCTTATGGCAGATCCACAGATATCTATCATTTGACCGTAGAGAGTCCATCTGTTTTTGTACTTGGTCAAAGCACAGACTGGACACCAGGTACTGGCATCACGATCAAACCTTGTTAGCTTTGGTATAATGATCGGTTTGCCGGGATATTTGAAAGATTGATTCTTTGACATAAACTCTGCTCTTGGCAGCAATCGCAGAGCCTCTCCGGAGACAATAAATTGGCCCCTCTCTGCTGAAAGTGCATGGATCTCATTGCGCCTTCTTGCGGAGAAGCTGCCAATAGAAAACTGCCTTTAGAGTCAGATGCTTTAGACTAGCCGAACCCAAAGGTTCGAAAGGGTGCTTGTCCAGTACATTAAGCACCAAAGATAGGCACCCGGCTGGAATGACTACTGGTTATCTCGGTCGGAGATTGCTCATTCTCTTCACCATCACATTCAACTGGGCCACCTCTGGACAATCCCTGTTGGCTAAACAAGGGATAACTGATGCCAAAGCTGACTTGTATCCAGCAATTGTGACAGGAGCCAGTCCTGTAGAGAACAGCTCACAGATAAAGTCTGTTATTTGCTAAATAGTGGATTGAAAGAGATCAATGCCCTTTACTTCACACCACTCTGCAAATTTGTTAACCTTGTGGTTATATGACTTGAAGGTTGACCTCCTTCTCACGGCTGTGATGAAACTTGCAGCCTGTTGAGAAAAGCCTTCCGACATGGAACTTTGTTTGATAAAATCCACGCAGTCAATTTGAACATTTCGGACTGCCCGTGTAGGAATCGGCCCTTGGCCTGGGAGATTATGTTCGGAATCTCTGGTAGCTGCACTGGATTCTCCACCAGCAGATCCAGGAGATCCGTGAACCACACCGTGCTAGGCCAAAACGGCGCTATTAGCAGGATCAGGCACGGCTCCTTCCTGATCTTCACCAAAACCTTCAGTAGAAGAATGGTGGGTGGATACGCGTAAGCGTGCATCCCTCTCCAGCTGATTGCCAGAGAGTCTGTATCGACAGCATTTGGATCTGGAATCGGCGAGAGTCATGATTTGAGCATTTTCCTTTGTGGCGACAAGTCCACGTTTGGTTTGCCCCAATGCTCGAAGATCCTTTCCTTTGTAGAACTTGAGGGTTGAGAGACCATTCTGCTGGCAGAATTCTCTGTCTGCGAGACAAAGCATTCGGCAGAATGTTCAAGCGCCCAGGAATGTGAGCTGCTTTCAAAACAACTGAGTAATTCCTACACAATCGAATCAAGTGCCACACCTTCATACACAGCGTGGGTGACCTGGTCTCGCCTTGGCGATTTATGTATGATACTACTGTCGAATTGACTGACTGTATCACTATCACCTTGCCCCTGACTTCTGGAAGAAACTTTACCAATGCCAGTTCCACTGCCATCATTTCCAACAGACTGATATGCAGCTGACTCTCTTGGAGAGTTTATGTGCGCGAAACCTGGTGTTCTCACAGGCAGGCCCACACCCCTCCAGCGATGCAACCGTGTACACGGACAGCTGGGATGGAGTAGGTGAAGCGAAACCCCTACTATGAGATTTTGACGCTCCTTCCAACATACAAAATGCTACGTTATTGGCTCCAAAACTGGTACCACAGAGACATCAGATACAACGAGATAGGTCTTCGCATTAGAGCAGCATAGGGGATTACCTGCTCCATGGAGACCATCATGCCTAGCATCTGATGAAACCTCCTCGCCTGAATGTGGTTTCCTAATAAAAAACTCTTGAGGATGGCTAACAGAGACACCACTCTGGGCTCTGATGGGTAAACCCTGCCTTCCTTGCGATCGAATCGCATCCCCAAATAAATGAAGTGTTGGGTGGCCGACAACTCGGATTTCTCCCTGTTGACTATACAGCCTGGATCTGAAAGCAATTTCATAGTCATAGCAGTATCCACTCCTAACCTGGCTGGCGTGTCCGCCTTGATAAGCCAATCGTCTATGTAGGTGTGAAGCGCCACGTTCTCTCTTCTGAGAAATGCTGTCGCCACTAGGACCACTCTGTTGAAAACCCTTGGGGATGTCGACATGCCGAATGAGGGGACTACAAACTCCCATACCTGATTCTGGAACGCGAATCTCAGAAACCTGTGACAACCCCTGTTCATTGGAATGTGGAAATATGCATCCTTCAGATCGATTGACACACACCACATTCCTTTTCCTCAATCCTGCCATTACCAATCTCGGAGTTTCCATCTGAAACTGAGGCATATGGATAAACCAATTTAATGGCCTGGGATTGAGTACGGGTCTCCACCCTACACCCCATGTGCTCTTGGGGACAAGGAACATGTTTGAATAGAAGCCTGGAGTGCCCTGATTTGCTGGTTTTATTGCTCCCTTCAGAAGCAAACCTGACACTTCGTTTTGGTGGCGTCTAATTTCTCTGCCTCCATTGGAACGGGAGTCAAGACAGGTGCCAAAGACAGATTTTGTGGCGGGAAATCCCACCACTCGGGGATGTATCTGGGACTGTCTAACGTCACACCTCGCCAAACCTCGACGAAACGCATGCACCTTCCACCCACTATAGATGCATTGCCACCTAATGCGAGTGTCTGGCTCGCGATCCTCTACCCCCACTCTCTTAACGAGAAAAAGAGAGAGAGAGAGAGAGAGAGAGAGAGAGAGAGAGAGAGAGAGAGAGAGAGAGAGAGAGAGAGAGAGAGAGAGAGAGAGAGAGAGAGAGAGAGAGAGAGAGAGAGAGAGAGAGAGAGAGAGAGAGAGATAACCATTTTGGTCTTGACTTGACTGGTCTAACTGTCACCGCTGTTCCTGTCGCACAGGCGCGGTCCAGACAGATATGAAGGAGTGATCAGGGCCACTGGACTTGGCAGGAGCCTCCACAACCTTAGTCACCTTCTTAGCCTCGGGCGGTTGAGAATGCCCAGCAAGAGAAGTAGCTGGCTTGGCTTTCGCCTTGCTCTTATGCTTCTTCTGCTTCTTGGAGGCACGTTGACCAATTAGCGGTTTCGCCACAGCCCCTAGTGCATGCGCCTGATGCACTAGCTCCAGCTGAAGGCTAACTGCTACCTGACTCTGCGCAATGTTAACTGTGCCCTCTAGGCTGGCCCGCGCTTGGCCACTGAAGATCCTAGGGCCATTCAGGGGCATTCCAAACAAACGCTTCCTGACAGCCATAGCCGGACGCATATGGTCAAGGACCATCTGCCTCCTGAACTTCGTAACACGGCCAATGCGTCCATCAACAGCACAAGGGTGTCGTTAATGCAAGAAAGCACAACAGGTGGCACAGGGTGGCCTGCTCCAGCTTCAGCCTACACCGACTGAAGCAAGCGATAGGAGTGATTGACAGCATTCATTGCTGCCCTCACTCCCTCACCACAAATGGACAGGACTCCTCCATTGTGTGCTTGGGATTTGTCCATAAGCGCCTGAGCGGGACCACCCACTCCAGCACTCTGGACCCCAAGAACCCAACGGTCATCTTCAGTGACCGTCGCGACCACACCATACCGCTCGTACTCCCCTCTGGGGATACGGCACCTTGCCCGCACCTCCCTAGAGGCTACAGGGAGCTGGCTCTTGGTCAGGAGTTGCTTGATATAAATAGCCTCGAGCAATTCCTTGAACCGTGGATTCAGTACAATGGACTGAATCCGAGCCACAGGCAAGACCCCCATCTGAATCGACGCAACCGACAAGAATGATAGCGGGCCAATAATCCACCCATAAATTGATCCTGAAGGATGTATAAACGCGGAACCAGGAACCATATCGAATGCATTCGCGGTATATTTAAGAATTTATTTCAAAATTATACTACTCAAACGAAGGTCAAAACGGTACGCGAAGGAACAACAAAATGAATTATCATACTGCTGTAGAACACGGTAAAACCGCAGAACACACATCTTAATCAAGAATTTTGAAATCATCGATCAATGCAAACAGATCGTGATTACACGCAAAACTTGACATAATTCTAAAGTTTCTGGAACAAAACGCATGCAGCACCCAGAATAAGATGCACGAATTAATGAAACATTTCCTTCCACAAAATAATCCGACAATTAAAAGGGTGTGACGTCACCCGATCGGACCATACGGTTGAACGACGTAAGCCGATTTTTTGTGTTAAAAACGGCAAGCCAACAGCTAGTTTCAAATTACTGTCCGATCGCCGTTGGGATTTAAAGGAGGCGATCTTATCTGGCATATTTCGTTGTAACCACACGCCCTAGTTCCGGGGTCAGAAAATGAGACATGCAACACAGACGAAATTTCAGAGACATAAATCACCATATAGCTAGATAAATAGCAAGAAAGAATACGACCTGAGAATCAGAGGCTCCTTCCATTGTTAAATCCAGTAATTCCAGTAACGAAACAGCAAATAGGCACACAGAAAAACACAAAGAAAACTCTGAGATTTCTCCACGCAGAAAGCAATGTATCTCTTGTTGCTATGCAAACGAGAATGAGTGTCTCTGGCAGGCGGATACCCGTTTGTTGGGAGCCGGGTACCGGTTCCAGGAGCCGGTAAAGCTTACTAAATCTAGATTCCTAGAGCCAGCTGTCAGGATAGCTGTATTATCAATGAGTAATGTAATGGTAAGTATTGATCGAAGGAGAATCAAGGATCGATCGATCCCAACACGGGTGAAGTGTGGTGGAGATTAGCTAAAGATTGGGGTGGGGGAGGGGGGAGGGCACATATCTAAGACTGGATTTTTTATTTAATTAAATTGAATTGCATAAATCCCATGGGGAATGACTAACAACTAATGGAGATATCCGATATGTCACTCAAGTATATGGCGTTATAACCAATTGTGGTACTTGTTAGCTGACTTCGAAATCATACTGACGCATAGCTCCGTCACGAAAGTCTAAAAGTATGTCACTACTGCATGAACTAAGCAAAGAAATTCTTTGATGAATTTACATTTTCATAAACATTCTCTTGAACATTTAAAATCTAATTAGACTGAGAGCCAGCTCCACGTCAAATTAGTCTACAGAATGGTTATTAAATTGGAAATTCTTCAAAGACATACAATTCGTACATTAGGAACGGATTTTCTTCCATTTTTGTGACGGAACAAAACGTCATTATGAATTGATTGTGACGTCAGCCCGCTTGTGACGTAATTGATTATATCGTCATGTATGATTACGGTTGCAGTGGCATTTCTGAACATTTGACAATTTGCAATGTGGTTGTGGAGGGCCTTAGAGACATTACAAATTGCCAAATCATCAGATATATCCCTGCGATAATGGACCTTTTCAGTTTATCCATCCATCATATGACGTCATAATCCACTACGTGACGTGTAGGCTGACGCCATAATCAAAGACGTATTGAATGACGTAGATAAGTTCGTCACGAACGTTTAATTGGTGACGGACTTAAGTGTTGCTGTACAAATTGTATGTCTTTACTATTTAATAAACATTCTGTCGAATATTTTGAAGCAACAACACCCAGTCAAATTAGTTTCAAAATATTCAACAGCTTATCTGCATAGAGCTCCGGAAATTGATGATCAGGGATTTCAGGGATCGATCGATTCCAAGACAAGCGATGTGTGGGTGGAGCTTAGCTAGAGATGGGCGGGGCATGGCTAAAACTGGAAAGGTCCATTCCTTGCTATTGCGATTAGGGTGGTGGCTAGATGGGATAGGCCTACACTCACCCACATTTTGTGCAGAAATCTTCACTGATAAGTGATCGCTCTGTAGCTGTGTGTATCAGAGCTTTACCGGAGTTCGATTGGCACTGAAACAAAATATAATCTTTATCTTCGGTCAACAAAAACTACAGCAACGATTACCAGAGACGACTAATGCAAACGACAATGATACTGAATGGCAAAAACAGTCATAATGAGCATTGCCAAGTCATCTTTTAATGCCCGTAAACACAGAATACTGAATATCAAAGGCAGCATCCTCCTGATATGCCATATTATATGTCTCAAACGTCAGCGCATAATCATTGACTCAATAACCAAGACAGATAAGTCATGTTAATAGTGAAAATAATTTAGCGTGCCAGAGTTACTTCCCTGTTTGCACCTGTTAGAGTATAAAGTTTAGGTCTTCGAACACCCCGTGTTAATATAGTAGCTGTAATAACAACAACAACAACAACAACCAGCTAGACCCAGCCCTAAGCATGCACGTTGGAGATGCTGATGTGCATGATGATCAACAACATCAGCAGCCGCCGCAAGTAGTAGTAGTAGTAGTAGTAGTAGTAGTAGTAGTAGTAGTAGTAGTAGTAGTAGTAATAGTAGCAGCAGCAGCAGCAGCAGCAGCAGCAGCAGCAGCAGCAGCAGCAGCAGCAGCAGCAATTACTTGCCTGTATTTCTATGAAGAGAGCTGAGATTTCATCAGTTGTCTTATGATGTGTTGGTGCCGTGAATATGTCCTGCTCTTTAGTGAACAGGCTAGATGTGACGTCACAAGTCTTTCGTAATGGATGCGCATGGTCCTGTGAGTTCAGTTCTGATAATACACGGGCCGGTGAACGTGAGTGCGAAGGCTACCAATAAAACACAATTTTCAAAGTTAGGCATTTCATCTATGAAACCCCAGTATCTCACTTTTAAAGAACCTACAGAGAACGGAAGCTGATTATTTTGAAACTAACCTGCACACAACAGGAACAGCCTCCAGTAAAACTAGCATGCAATATGCAACACATTATGCCTTACATTGTTAGATCAGAGCGCCGCGGGCGGGCGCGCATAAGTTTGTTCCCCACACCCAGATGCCTTAGAATTAAACGCTCAAAGATTCTACATGTACTACACCAGTTCTTCTGGAAGATATGGATTCGTTGATCAAAGATGCCCTTGATAAAAAGACTACGTTTATTCAGTTCAACCTGCGTATCCTTGATGCTGTATAACTGTAACAGCTGGGCAGCTCCAAATGCTGCTCTAGAAAGACTTGATGCCTGCCACCTCAAACACCTAAACATCACTGGACACCGATGGCCAGACAGCGTAATTTCGAACGAAGCAATATGCAATATGTGTAATACATCGGCGCTGTCCGTAAAAGTCACCAGCAAAGATGGTCTATGTTTGGCCATGTGCTAATGATGCCAGAAGACACTCCAGCAAAGAGGACCTTGGAATTCGCACTACTGGGAGCCAGCAAATATAAAGCCAGGAGAGGACGCCATTGCATAAATTTGTTAAGCATGCCACGAGGTGACCTCAAGAAAGCAGGACTCGGTACACTCAGATCAAGAATGGACCTGAGGAAGCTAAAGATTTTGGCTCAGGACAAGACACAGTGGTCAAAAGCGAAGAAGGATTGATTGCAGCTATATGACACTTCTACTAATATACGGCAGCAATGGAAGCAACAGCGACCAGTCAAATTAATTTCAAAATATTCAACGCCATGTTTATTAAATAGTAAAGACATACAGTTCGTATAACATGACGAACTATTGAGCGGTTACAACGGACTAAATGACGTAATTGGTGACGCAAATGATTATGACTTCAGCCTATGTGTGACGTTGTTGATTATGACGTCATATGATTGATTGATAATCTAGATTCCTCTATGCTGCAATACGCGGGGATTCATTAAAGAGGGATGTTCCTATGGAGATGGAGTTTAGGCTAGACCATGTTTCTTTGAAAAATGTGTCCTCATTTTTGGACGGTTTGTATGACATGTAATCGGATACGATCACAACATTGCAGCAACGGAGGAATCCAGTTTTAGCTAGGGACCGCCCATCTCTAGCAAAGCTCCACCCATGCTATTCCCGTGTTGGGATCGATCGATCCCTGAAATCCCTAACTATCAATTTCCAGAAAACTATACAGATAGGCTATGGCAGCAACAGCGCCCAGTCAAATTAGTTTCAAAATATTCAACAGCATGTTTATTAAATAATAAAGATATGTTATTCGTTTAATAATATAATGTTGTTATTGACTCATATCTTTGAGGTCATTTGCATAGTATTGCAGCCACTGACACATATTAGCCATATGCATATGCTCAACAACGCATAGTCGTCATCAATTAAGCCTTTGTGACGAACATATCTACGCCTATCATGACGTCATTGATTATGGCGCCAACCTAGACATCAAGTAGACCATAATAACGTCATCTGACTGATAGATTAATTGGAAGGGTACATTAATTTCACGTTATTCGACCAATGTCATTGCCTAAAAAATTACTTTGTTTTCTGCCTTGAATTTATTTGACACCTCTCCCATCGACACAGATGTCTATTGTCTCGATAGTTGTCCAGCCTTTCATTCTGATGTGAATTCGGATTCACCTGTTTCATGCTGCGCCCTCAGATGTGCCATCAGTAAAGACAGGAAACCATTCATTCGTGGAGTACGGACCAGAAATGTGCCTCGATATTCTGGATTTCAGTTTAGGGGCAGCTTGGTCTGACTTGCTATCAATGATTAGTATATCAAGATATATTTCCATTTTCTGCCGGTTTTTCAGTGAAGTTTGGCAACATATGCTAAATTTAATTGGGATCCTGTGGTAAGACATCGCTTATCTTTGATACACATTCTTTAGTATTTAAATCTTTATAGCTTCATGTGGTTGACAATCGGTTGGCAGAGGCCTTGGTGCATTGGGATATTGCGCAAGTCCAGTGATTTCATTCATGGGAGGAATGGGGCTATTCTTCATTATACCAGTAATGTTTCGGGGTGCTGTATTTTGGATCTTGTAACGGTTTCATGTGTTTGATTTGGCAGCTGACGAGTAGGCACCCATTTCTGTTTTTCTAGAAGTGACCGGGAGAATATTGTTATATTACTCAGGCTTATTTCAGGATTCGTACATCAGCTCCCCCTGGTCTCCATACAGGCTTCTTCGCGAGACATACTTTTAGCATAACTTTCTTTTTCGTGTCTCCATTGCATGCCTTTTGTCGAACTTGACTCCGAAGTAGGTTGGAGTGTCCTTTTTTCGCCAGTTTATCGTTATCAAGGAAAGGTTCATATTTCTTTGAAAGTCTTGAAACTCTTCACTCACTTCACTACTATACCAGTCCTTTACCTATATTCTACACTTTGTTGATAGCAACCTGGATTCTGACTGTGGACGTGGTAATACAGTCAGCCTGTGTTCGCGTAGCAACATCATCTGCATGTAATGTCTCGTCAATGTAGCATGAGAATTCACATTTCCTGACGTCATATGGTGTCATAATTCAGGTAAGGGGGTGTTAGGATGACGTTAAAATTATTACGTCATAAATGATTCTATATGGCCCAGTCCGACACGTTGTATGAATTGTATGTCTCTACTATTTAATAAACAAGCTGTTGAATATTTTGAAACTAATTTCACTGGACGCTGTTGCTGCTATAGGCAGCAACAGCGCCCCGTCAAATTAGTTCCAAAATATTCAACAGCTTACATGCATAGTTTTCTGGAAATTGATAGTCAGCGAGTTCAGGGACACTAAGTCCAGATTGAATCACGACACTGTAGGAGACTATTAAACCCAACAGAGAACAAGGAGTCTAAGGCAATGGCAATGTTTGGGCGAGTCAGAAAGGGAATATCATCTAGCTAGCACCATTCTTAGGGTGATTTGTGGCCCTTTACTGAGAAAACGATAGCAGTCATAGATTGCAGATCCTTTCCATTGTAAATGGTTTTCGGACCTTTCGGGTTTTCATGATTTTCTCCGATTTTTTTTAGGATTCTTTCGAATCACACCAACAGCTGTAGAATCCTAGTGTATTGTCACACTATTTCCCGTGTTAAAATTTGAGCACAATCGGACCAGTACTTTCTGAGATACTCGAAGACCCAGCATTTGATCCGATTGGGATCAGGGTCCATACCAAAGGTATGGAGATCCTCTTGCACGACTTTGTGTTAAAATCTGAGCCAAATCGGATCAGTATTTTTTTAGATACAGCTCCGGACAGACAGACAGACAGACAGACAGACAGACAGACAGACAGACAGGCAGGCAGGCAGACAGACAGACAGACAGACAGACAGACAGACAGACAGACCCGATCGCAATACCCACTTACCTTTAACGCTTTAACACTCATATCAGCAAAAAATGGCTTCTGCAGTGGTCTTTCGAAATGTCCATTTGCAGACCAAGAGAAGACTTTTTTTGAAAATTTACCATAGGAATGACTGACTCGATAAGTGAGCCAGTCATTTTAGTGCTAAATTTAAAAAATAGTCTCTCTTGGTCTGCAAATGGACATTTTTCTCTGGAAAAATTGAAAATTTTAAAACAAATTCGAGGGTTAAAATGGTTAATGGGCGAGGGTAATAATGTGGTTCAAAGACGCACAGCCCTGTAGAAACACATTTATGTGAGCAAGCTCGTCAACGTAAACAAAGTTCATACTTGAGTACCACTTGAGTACACACATCTGCCAGCTGCCAGCATCGCTTGTATATGCTGTAACAGATCAGTGCAGCTTTATTTTAATTACATTTAATTACCTCTATTATATCATCCAGCAGGTCTGGCGGTTTGGATACGTTCAATGCCACCTCTCTACGCCTACGTCTCTCGGCAGCCTCTTTTAGAAGTTCTTCCATGGTCTGCCTTAAACCCTTCAGAAAATCTTGCTTAATGGAAGTTCAAAATAATTACAAATCTCTTAGTTCTTTAACACTCTTATCAGCCAAAACCAGCATCTGCAATGGTCTTGAAAAATGTCCTTTTGTAGACCAAGAGAAGAGTATTTTTGAAAATTTACCACTGGAATGACTGGCTCGATAACCGAGCCAGTCATTCCGGTTGAAATTAAAAAAAATAGTCTTGGCTTGGTCTGCAAATGGACATTTTCTATGGGAAAATTGGAATTTTCTTGAACAAATTTAAGTGCTAAAGGGTTAACCAATAGGTTTAACGGTCAATATAGCTTCGCTCAGTATGCACTCGCATACATATTATAACACGCTAATGACGGTAATCCAGGTACACCTGTCTATAGCGGCCACCTGTTTCGGAACCGAATGGTGCTGGCTCTTGATGACTGGTGGGTATAAGATTCATCTGATTAAACCACCATCGATAGAGGAATCCAGTTTATCGATCAATCATAAGACGTCATAATCAACAACGTCGCGTGTAGGCTGACGTCGTAATAAATTACTCAATGAATTACACGATTTTAGTCTGTCACAAACGCTTAATAGTTCATCAAGTTGTAGGACTTGTATATATTTAGTATTTAATAAACATTCTAGTGAAAATTTTGAAACTAATTTCACCGTGAGCTGTTTCAGCCTATGGCAGCAACAGCTCCGAATCAAATTACTTTCGAAATATTCAGCGACATCTTTATTAAATCGGAAATTCACCAACGACATACAATTCCGAGTGTTACTGTCGAAGCTTTTGTCACTTTCGTGTTGAACCTACGTCATTCGATTGTGACGTCAGCTAACAATTTTGATCATGAGATCAGATACTTGAGTGACTGATTGGATCCCTCCATAACCATAGTACATTCGCTATATTAACCCCTTATCCCTCGAATTGTTCAAGAAAATTTCAATTTTCTCATAGAAAATGTCATAGAAAATGTCCATTTGCAGACCAATAGAAGACTACTTTTGAAAATTTAGCACTGGAATGACTGGCTCAGCTATCGAGCCAGTCATTCCAGTGACAAAATGGTATTATCTTGGTCTACAAATGTACATTCCTCAAAATCACCACAGAAGCCGTTTTGGGCCGATATGAGTGGCAAAGTGTTAAGAGGTCAGCTGTCTTATCTCCCGTTAGCTTCCAATCCCACGAGGTGAGTTTACCTTCTCTACTTGCCATGCAAGGTATAGAAAAAGTGGAAGGATCCAATCTGTCACTAAGTATATGACGTCATAAGAAATTACGGCACATGTAGAGTGACATCACAATCATAGTCAAAACACAGCCAAATTAGTTTCAAAAATATTTACCTGCGTACCTCTATCATTGCCTTGAAAATGGGGTTTTGAGAATTCGAGGTTAGAAGAATATAAATCGATCCCAACAAGGGCAAAACAAAGGTGGAACCATAGATATCGTATATACTGGCTAGATGGCTCACGCGCATACGCTTACTATGTGGCTAGTTGTCGCAAGCGCCGTTGGCGGAATTCAGTAAATCGCAATTGCGCTGACCGGGTATTCATTGATGGCTGACGCAGACTATCAGCTGCATAAATAGCATTAAAAATTACTAAATTATCTTTTGATAATTTGAAAAGAAATTGAACAGACGCAAATTTATATATTTTAATCAAAAATAAAATTGTACTGGCTATATTAATCTGACACTTTATTCGACTACGTAATAGCTTTAGTAACAACACATAGTGTTTTGGAGACTATACATCTAACCCTGGAGAAAATAGAGAACTCAGAAATATCGCTTTTGAGAGCGTCATGAGCAAAATTAGTTTGGATAGATGGTATTTATGTGTGGAACAGCTAGAAATGGGCGGGCCATGGGTAGAGATTGCCCACTCTACTTGACCGCCAGTAGATTCGAGTAGCTATTAAATCTCATGGGTCGAGGCACCGATGGTTTCGCAGGTAGGTATACTCTAATTAGCGTAAGAATGAGCGAATCCTGACGGTGGGGTGGGGGTGGGGGAGGGTTCATCTCGATTAGCCAAATAGGGTAGGTCGAATCCCCATAAACTGGGCATTCTGGACAAATCGCGCCATCTGCTACACCTGCCACTACTATTCCCAAATACCACTCTGTACATTGTTTTTCTTCATAATAAGACAGATTATAGAATACGGATAAATAAGATTTTGATAGTCTTGGGTGATTATATTGTAATATTACATACCGGTCCTGTATACGCAGTGAGCTAGAAACGGGCGGAGCTTACTTTCAAAACTGGCGGAGCTTAGCTAGAAACGGGTGGCGCTTAGCTAGAAACGGGTGGAGCATATATAGAAACGAGCGGAGCATATCTAGAAACGGGCGGAGCTTAGCTAGAAACTAGCGGAGCTTAGCTAGAAACGGGCGGGCATAGCTAGAAACGGTCGGAGCTTAGCTAGAAACTGGCGGGGTGTGGCTAGAAACGGGTGGAGCGTAGCTGGAAACGGGAGGAGCGTTGCTAGAAACGGGCCTGCCATGGCTATAAACGGGCGGAACTTAGCTAGAAGCTGCCGGAGCTTAGCTAGAAACTGGTGGGGCATAGCTATAAACGGGCGGAGATTAGCTAGAAACAGGCGGAGCTTAGCTAGAAACGGGCGGGACATAGCTAGAAATGGACCCCCTCTATACGGTTGCACCCTTTTAGAGGAACCGCCATCATCTGCTCGTTAAAGCAGGTTTTTATTATATAGAGAGTTAATTGCGATAATTATTATGTCAACGCGATCAGTAAGTGAAAATGCCAGTGCGCTACTCCTACTGGTTGATGTAACAGTATGCCCATGTTTAGATCCAAGAAGTTTAATCAATCGCTAAATAAAGGCAAGCTGAGCTAAACAGAAGAGGCGCACCTCTACACCTCGCTCGTGTTGGGATCGATCAATCTCTGAACTCCCTGACTATCAATTTCCAGAAAACTATGCAGGTAAGCTGTTGACTATTTTGAAACTAATTTGACTGATCGCTCGGTCAAATTAGTTACAAAATATTCAACAGCATTTTTATTAAATGGTAGAGACATACAATTCATACAACTTAAGAGTTAAAGACGGACCTAATAGAATCATTTATGACGTAATGATTATGACGTCATAATACACGCCGCTTAGTTGAGTATGACGTTATATGACGTCAAATTATCGATGCATACTCAATAAAGGTGAATTGTTATGTTGGTGAAAATTCAAATCTTCGACAATGATAATGGTACATACCTTTATAATGGCCGAGAGTACTAGAGAAACCGCTTCAGAAGCTAGCTGGGACAACTGTCACGTAGCACTGCTGACAGGTAGATACACATGTTTTCTACTTGGCTATACACAGCAAGTGTGTTATCCATTTAAATATCAGCGTCTTTGCAAAATATTGGCAGTATTTACGTAGTCGGCAATACACAACTATGGCGCATGGTCTAGCCGATTTCTTTCCTAATCTCTATGAATCTGTTTTCAAGGGACGTATATACTTGAAATTTGCTGAATATTTTGAAAACTTTTTTATCTTTCATAAAGGTGTATTCATAATATGGCAGCGACGACTATAACTCGAGTTGTTTTCAAAATAAACAGTATGAACATAGGCAACCTATTGCATTTAGGAAAAACTATACAATGTTATATAGAATGAAAATGGCAAAATATTTTCTAGTTTAATATACAGGTATTTGCCATCGTGTTGTTAGCGTGGCTATATAGAACAAGGAAGCGCTTGCAGGAATTTCTACCTGTGCACCCAGAACTCATTACCATAAGCAAAGTCTAATAAAGATGTTGCCATGACAGCGGTGATGCTTTGTACCCTGTGTTGACACACGGGAATCGCGCAGTCTTAGAATTGACATATTGTACGTGTGTCTACGCATTAACCTAATCAATAAAGCGATATAGATCGTATGGATTGATGATGCGGCATGGCAAGCCGGTAAGATTTCTGGGGACCGGCGAAGCTACGTTGTACATACATACGGGTAATGCGTGAGAGGCATTTTGGAGTCGAAAGATGGTGGTTCTTTAAAACAAGTGGTCGTATGACCACCTGTTTAAAGAAGCATAATCTTTTGGCTACAAAATGTATATCTAATATCAAGTTACCTGTATTAAGAGTCCACCTGTCTATGACGACTAAGTTTGTACTCTCTAAGGTGCCCTCTTAAGACAGGTCTTAACACACTCTACGTCATCGTAGACATAGCAGAAGATATGGCGAGTGTCATTACTCGCTATTAATTAATAGGATTCTGTAGTTATTATAATAATAATAATAATAATAATAATAATAATAATAATAATAATAATAATAATTAATTGTGGAAAGTGGTGGAACTGAACAAGCAATAGGGTGATGCGCGCTGTCGCTCAAGTATCCGGCGTCATAATTAAAATACTACACCGCTAAGCCGACATAACAAAAAAGACATTGTTCCGTAAAAAGGTCGAACAGTCCCCCACGAATTCTATGCCTTTGGTGAACTTACAATTTAATAATAATAATAATAATAATACAGCATTTGTAAAGCGCCATGTGTCAATGTCAATTTTCAAAGGCGCTTGTGAAGAGATGTGTTTTTAATTTTTGTTTGAAATCATTAATTGATTGGATGGATTTGATGTGGACAGGTAGCTGGTTCCATAGTCTCGGAGCCACAACACTGAAGGCTCTGTCCCCACAGGAGCGTAAATTCGATCGCGGAATTTGGAGCAATAGCTTATCCACAGAACGAAGTCTGCGACATGGATCATATGTCAAGAGAAGTTCCTGCAAATAGTCGGGAGCGTTGTTGTTTAGACATTTCCAAGTCAAGAGCAGAATCTTGAACTCAATCCGTTTCCGGATGGGGAGCCAATGAAGATCTTTCAAAATTGGTGTTATGTGATGACGCTTTTCGACCTTGACTACCAGACGAGCCGCAGCATTTTGCACATATTGCAGTTTATCAAGGGATTTTTCGGTGATGCCATATAAGAGACTGTTTCCATTGTCCAATCGTGATGTGATAAACGCGTGAACAAGTGTCTCTGTGGTCTGATATGTCAGCACATTTCTGATGGAATTAATGTTACGCAAATGGTAAGTCGCAGATTTGCACACAGAGCTTACATGTGCATCCATATTCATAGCCTGGTCTAGATACACGCCCAAGTTCCTAGCGGATGTAGTTGCCGGGATCACGCTGTCAACTAACTGAACTTCCGTAGTGCCGATTTTGCTGCGTTGTTGATTTGTCGCTATGATAAGGAACTCAGTCTTGTCTGGATTGAGTTTTAGCTTGTTCTTGGTCATCCACCGGCTAATATCGGCGACGCATGTTCGGACCTGTTGTAGAGCTGATGTTTCCTGACAAGGTATGTTAGGCTTAAATGTTAGATAAAGCTGCGTGTCATCTGCGTACATATGCACCTGAAGGTTATGTCGCCGCACTATATCTGCTATAGGAGCAGAGTAAACAGTAAAGAATCTGGGACCGAGGACCGATCCTTGAGGGACACCATACTTTAGCCGAATGCTGGAACTTAATGATTTGTCAATGCACACTGATTGATGTCTGTCCGTAAGATATGATTTTATCCAGGCTAAGGCTGTACCGCTGATGCCGATGTTATTCCTCAGTCGTTCACATAGTATCTCGTGGTCGATTGTATCGAACGCGGCTGAGAGATCTAATAATACGAGAAAAACTGCGTTATGATTATCTAATGATCTCAGAATATCATTTTGTTGTTAAAGCACCAATACCTGGTAAATCTCAAAACTTAATATACAGAAGCATGCGCATTTGAACGTGGATTTCAGAATCGTATTTTTCTGACAGGGTCAGATGCATGGTTAATAGTATCATTCAACTTACACTAAGCGTATAGATAACTGGCAATGCTAGCTTTATTCTTGCTAGAGCAACCTAAAGACAGTGAACAGACTCATGTTTCTGAAGTTACATTTACTCATGATAAAACTGACATGCAGAAACTTGCTCTTCTATGTTAGTTATTGTAGGAAATTACCAAAAACTTTATTAACAATACAATTATTCCCAACCAGGGCACCTGCAGTGAAATGATGTGCAATCGTAGTCAGGGCCGAATTAAACCTTTTGTGGCCCAAGGATAATTGGTTGTGGGGAGCCCTTATCGTGCGTGTGGGTCACGGAGATAATGACTGCTGCCGCCGCTGCCGCTGCTCCTATAAATCAACCGACCAGGCCAAATATAATAAATTGCCAAAGGCAGTACCAACTTCCAGTTAAATTGGTTTCAAACTATTCAACATCTTACGTATACCATGGCTGTAAAAGCCAGACATTGATATTTCAGGTACAAATGAGTAAAATGCGATAATTGTTTTTAATTTGGGTGCCACTTGTTTTCGACGTTAGTCATTGCCTTAAGCCGCTTCTGTCGTAGTGGTCGACATTGAGGTAATGCCTCATCACTTCCAGCTCGATTAACCTGATGCAATCCTTTGAAATTCTCTCTCTTTAAAATAGAAAACCAATTGACACCACGCCCCACCTCAAGTACTAAAGTACATTGATTATGGTACGGAGATTACGAAATACTAACTGCTACTCATCCAAATAATGTTAGTCCAACTGAAGAATAAATTATATACGAAACTGTCTCATATTAACTGAATTAAGTGGAATGCGTATTGGTCATCGTCGTCAGCATCGGACACATTATCACCAAGCCATTCTTCGTCCCCTTTTATAATCGTCTCCGTTTCATAATCATCTACCTCAGAATCAGCGTCCATGTTCATGTCTTCGTCGTTCGCATTATAAGGTGATGCCCCTGGTGTGATTTCTAAGTCGATCATATCATCAGATGTATTTGAATCAGGTGAAATGAGTCGAAAGGGCGCCGCCACTGTACCACTTAGGCTCGAGTTCATTGACCAGTTTCTACCCAGCTATGATCCAATGGAGTCAGTAACATTGGGCAGGCAGTGTTCGCGTATTGTCAAAGCATAGCCATATAATTAACCCGCTTAAGGTGATGGGAAAACGTTTTTTGACAGGCCGGAAATGCAGAACATTTCAGTTTTTAATTTCTTCTGTCTTTCATTCTTTTCCTATTAACGTGATTTTGTTTCACTTGCCATTTTAACAAAGGAATCATACCAAGCTTAATTTATTGTGGTACATTATGAAGAATAGATCTGACAGACAAATACCTCATTTCAACATTTTCAACTGGAGCTGTCATCAGTGGTCGAATTGCATTCGCGCTGTCGTTCCTGTCCACGAGCTATCAATTTTTCAAATGGAGTTATCTTTTCTTGCCCATGAAAACTGAAAGTGAAATCACTGCCAATCAGGGCGTATAGTCCAACCAATGCTTGACTCAAGCCAGCTTCTGTCTCTTCCACCCCTATTCAATGAGACAGTTAGGTATTTGGAAGCATTGGGTTTAGCAGCTTTACCAGTAGCGATGTTGACGAGTTTAATCGGTGTGTCGGTGCATAATGGATTGCAAGTACCTCCCATAGCTTTCTGAATTGATAGCATGTCTCTGTAACAGACATACTTCTGTCATTCCTACACACCAGCTACGAAAAACTCGGAGTTAGAACATGTTACAATTCCGGTTAATGATGAGTCAACAGTCTCTTCAAGTACTTTGTCAATAGATGAATCTAGTCTATCGATCAATCAGATAACGCCGGCGTCATAATCAACTACGTCACATATAGGCTGACGTCATAATCAATTACGACATGAAAGGCGTAATTAAGTCTGTCATAAACGCTTAATCGTCCGTCACGTTTTACGTATTGTATGTTTTTACTATTTCATACACATTCTATTGCATTTTTTAAAACTAATTTGACTGGGCAGAAAACAGCACCCAGTCAAATTCGTTAAAAATATTCGACAGTTTACCCGTATAGTTTTCTGATAATTGAGATTCAGTAAGTGCAAGGATCGATCGATTCCAGCACGGGAAAAGTTTGGTTGGAACCTAGCTAAAACTGGATTCATCCATTGGTGAGCGGGCATAGTTTCGTGCGGCGAATGGAAAATGCACATGTCTTAGAATGTCTCTGGCGCCAACATTTGTCCGGAAAGAGGACGCTCGAGCGAACATAATTTGGCCGATTTAGAGCAAAGAATACGCCAATGTCAGATCATTGAATTGAACATATTCACATCATTAGTCCGGATGAACTGCTGAAGCGTTCTGTGAATGCGACCAACCAAGAACATGTATGTTAATCAATAGTGTGATGTATTTCCATGTTTGGTTTGATTACTCCATGATAAAAGTCTTCAGAGTCATCAATTGCGACTTTATATATGTAACACGCCAATAATGAATTTGCGATGAATTGATGAATTACTGCGTCCTGTTAGGTAAGTCTCGATTGCTCGCATTGTGTTGGGGTTGGTGTGGGCGGAGAAGAGAGGTGGACAGTGAAAGTACATAGCATGCCAACAAAATCAGTTGACCAATGTCGGGCATACCGTGAAGAAATGTAAGTGTAGAACCCCGAAAGGGTTCACTGCCCAGGAACTTGGTCAGCAAGATAACCGGTTTCTGGCACATCTGTAGTTTGGACGGGTCAAACAATAACCAGTAACCCAGTTGAATATTATTGCAATAAATGCGTTCATACTAAATCATAGATTCCAATTCACCCCACTGATTTCTGTATGCCTTTCATGCTATCAGAAAAGGCCCACTGTGCATTGTCCGGAATAAACAAAATACGCTGTCAATGCTATTTTTCATTCGTATGCATATGTGGAAGAGCAGTAAAACCAGTTTGGACAATGTTGGTGTTCCCATAAATAAATGCCATTTTTACCCTAAAGGGGCTCATTGTCCAGAAACGAGGTCAGTCAGAAATCACTGTCCGTGATTTAGTCCGTCTATAAAGCTTAATAATAGTCCGATACTTTGTACGAATTGTATGTCTTTACCATTTAATAAATATTCTGTTGAATATTTTGTAACTAATTTGACTGGGAGCTGTTGCTTCCATAGGCAGGATTTAGTTTCAAAATATTAGCTTACCTATATAGTTTTCTGGAAATTAATGGTCAATTCAGATCGCTCGATCCCAATACGAGCGAGGTGTGGGTGGAGCTTAGCTACAGATGGGCGGTGCATAGCTAACACTGGAGAGGTCCATTGCGATTGTGGGAATTCAGGGTTCAACGTGTTTAAATCCATTCAAGTGTGCTTATGAAGTGGGCGGAGGCCAGCTAGAAATATGTGGAATGGATATTTACATCGAAATGGATCACTCTTTTGAGAGGGTGCAATTGATGAATTCAGTTTATTGATCAATTATATGATGTCATAATCAACTTCCTCATATGTATGCTGCCGTCATAATCAATTGCGTCACGAATGACGAGATGTAGTCAGTCACAAACGCATAATGGTCCGTCAAGTTGTGCGAATTATATGTCTTTTCTATGTAATAAAGATTCCTTTAAATACTTTGAAAGCAATTTGACTGGACGTTGTTGCTGCCATAGGCAGCAACAGCATCCAGTCAAATTACTTTCAAAATATTCAATTGTTTACCTGTACAGTTTTCTGGAAATTTAGATTCAGAGAGTACATGGATCGATTGATCCCAACACGGTCAAAGCGTAGGTGGAGCGTAGCTAGAAATGGGCGGGGCATAGCTAAAACTGGATTCCTCCTTTTAGAATCCGGTGACTGTCTTTCGATACTCATCTATCTATGCATTCCCAGGCCACCTTCATTTGTACGTCATTCCGAGGTGAAGCACAATCTATTTAAAAATAAGACACTCCATAAATTATTTATACTAATTAATTTGCATTACTGCTGAATCACTATGTTCAAATTCAGTCCCGAGTCCGACCCATAAGCATTGTGTTCAAGGTTACAGCCCGCTGTCAAACACAGCAACTGTTTACAGCAACATACGATTTTGAAAGGGACACGTTTGGATGTACAACTAGTCGTATTAATGAATGGGGAAGGCTGTAAACAAGACAACGAGTTCATTTTGAAGTACCTGGAATTGCCTGGGAGAACATTCCCATGGCACCTCTGTCGTCATTAGCAGTAGTGTTGAGCTTTTGACCCGTTGTTTTGCTCCAATATCGATTTCTGCAACATATACTTTCATATTTTATTAATACCAATGCGTGACAGCGCTGGTTAAAAGGGGGTGGGGTGGATGGGTGGGGGACAGCAGGTGAAAACATGCGTATTATCGTTAATATAATAGAAAAATGTCTCTTAATTGATCACCCAAATACATTGGTTTATCTTTTCATAATGATTACGACAAATCACACCCATTCATGCGCACACGTACGCACACGAACAAACGTACTGTACGCAACACGTTCAGGCGTGCACGCACGCCCGCATTTCCAAGATTTCCAAGATACATTCTATTTTAGAAGTCTGATTAACAATAGATGAATCTAATCTATGGCTCAATCATGGCTAAGCCCCATCCATCTCTAGCTAAGTTTTACCCGTGTTGGGATCGATCGAACCATGAACTCCCTGAATCATAATTTCCATAAAACTAAATATAGGCATATTTTGAAACTAATTTAACTTGATACTCTTGCCGCCTACGATAGCAGCAGCGCCCAGTCAATTTAGTTTCAAAATATCTAATAGAATGTTTCATAAATAGTAAAAAAATCAAATTCGTACAACTGACGGACTCTTAAAACTTCCTGACGGACGTGACTACGTCATTGATTACGTAGTTGACTGTGACGTCATCATACACGTGACGTAATTCATTATGATGTCATATACTTGATTGATATGTTGGTTTCATCAATGACTACAGTACTGTTCTTAGAACCATTCCAGATAGAATCTAATGTGCGCATTTTAACTGACCAATTTACCAAATATAGGCGGGTAGATAAATACTATGACTAGGAGAACTGACAATTCACGTCCCAATTTGGCTAAATGGGCAGGTAATTTAAATTTAAACACAAAAATATGCCGCTTTCTTTAGTTTCCTAAACATGTACAATGTGTAGGAGAATTTACGATTCATTAGCTGATTTGACCATTTCCTCAGATAAGTTAAATATAAAGAGTGAATAGTCAGCTATCTTCAGTTTTCGAAACATGATTCATACGTTTCGTTTGGCGTACACTCTAAAAAGTAAATCTCGAAACTTCTCGTGGAATGTGGAATAACGTTATTTTAATACTTATAGTAAATCACACGCTTTGAACCTACCCAGTACAATAATGGCATCATCCGCTCCCACAGGCTTCGCTCTCACTCATACTGGTACATTCACATACCGTGCTTATACTATTACCAGTTTGTCCAGATGCTAGCGGTATGACAAAATATCCTTAAACCCCCTTGTGTCAACAGCGCCTCAAAGCGCTCAAAATACTACTTGATATATCAATTAAACATTTTGATGGTCAATATTTTTAAAGATATTTTAACCTTAGAAGACTACTTTGTAAATTTACCACTGAATTTATTTTCGCCGGCTTGACTATTAAAGGGGTAATGGTAAAGAAAATTAATGTTTTTACTTATCCAGTGTCTATTTGCATGGTGAGAGAAAAGTATTTTTGAAAATTTACCACTAGAATGACTGGCTCGGTTACCGAGCCAGTCATTCTAGTGACAAATATTCAAAATACTCTTCTCTAGGCCTTTCAAATAGCCATGTCTGAATACCACTGCAAAATAGTTTTTGGTCAGTTTGACCATTAAAAGGTTAATTTGACACAAGCAGGGTTAAAATAAAATGTGTATGCAATCCACCCCGGCCTAATGTAGCCTTAGCAACAACAGGTGTAAAATCATAGTTCATAGACTTATTTCTTATTAGCTAGGTAGAGAGTGTAACCAGAACGTAGACAGACGCACAATATTGTTAATAAACACCAGGGTCACCTTTCTCACACATGTGTGGTGTGAACGCTACTGCGGATTTGAGCGTGTTCTAAAAATCACACATATCTCACTCCCCACAGTTAGCGCGTGAATGGCTCTTTGCGCGCTCACGAAGCAGCCATTCATTGAGTGGCCGTGTGAGTGGGTGTATGCTAGCATCATGTACTATAGCTGACCTTTATAAAAGAGAATATGACAACATCACAAGATAGAATACCTTTACCTGTAAATTGTGTAATTGTAATCTGTAATGAACCTTTCCCGTTGTATCCATCCATCATATGACGTCATAATCAACTAAGTGACTTGTAGAATATCATCACAATCAATGACGTCATGAATGACGTGGATAAGAACGTCACGAACGCATAATTGAAGACGGACTATGCGTTGTTGTACGAATTCTATGTCTTTACTATTTAACAAATATCCTGTTGAATATGTTGAAACTAATTTGACTGGGTGATGTTGCTGCCATGGGCAGCAACACCACTGAGTCAAATTAGTTACAACATATTCAACAGCTTACCTGTATAGTTTTTAAGAAATTTCTAGTCAGGGCATTGGGTGATCGATAAATCCCAACACGGTAAAGTGTGGGTGGAGCTTAGCTAGAGGTGGGATGGACATAGTTAAAGCTGGAAAGGTCTATTATTGATAATGTCACTGATGAGATGCATGCAACTAAAGAGTAAATAAATCACATTATGCTGAGATATTACAGACAGCGCATGGTAATTTCTTTAAAATCTATCTGACATAATAAGATAACCATGGAACAAAACCGTGTGACCTATTTTCAACATAAATTACAGTGGCTAATTCAAGTTAACCCTTTCATAACGAAACTGGCCCAAACCGGCCTCTGCGGTGGTCTTGAGGAATGCCCATTTGCAGGCTAAGAGAAGAGTATTTTTGAACTCTTAAAAATGAAATGACTGGCTCGATAACCGAGCAAGCCATTCCAGTGGTAAGTTTTCAAAAATACTCTTCTCTTGGCCTACAAATGGACATTCAATAAGTAAATATTTTAATTTAGTCATTAAAGGGTTAATGGAATATAGCCATTTGACAAGAGCAGGCCGTGTAGGATAAAAAAGCTGTCATTCATTGGCCAAATTGTTTGATTCAAATATAAGACTCATATACGATGGAATACAGATACCATTTATTTATTTACATACTTCTCTATTGTCAAAAACCACAAGCTAAAATCTTTGTGACAAAACAATTTAAAAGGACATTCAGTGTCATAATGCTAAAATACAGATAGAGAAAGTCACATTTCTTTACCTAATTTTGATTGATATAATTTAGGAAGCATAGCCGTATTTTAGAAAATGAAATAATAGACCTGGCCACTTCATGTACATACGAAGAGACTGTGTGTGAAGGACAGAAAGTAAACCGCACACACAAATGTCTCTAAGTGTGGCCTTTGTCCAATCAGATGCCAACAATATTCTTCAAAAATCAAAATGGCGACTGAACACCTACATGCACATGTGAACACATACATGCACATGTGAACACCTACATGCACATGTGAACACCTACATTCACATGTGAACACCTACATGTACATGCCCGGGGGATGCTTACCTACACTAGTGTTAAAAGCTCTTCAGATGCAATGAACAAGGGATTGACATCAGTAATCATACAATCCTTATATAGGGACAGGAATTTAACATTGGAGTAAATGATATTTCACGTTGACGTCATTGTTTCTAAAGATATTGTTGTTGTTTCTATTTACCCACATGTAAGAGGCACCACAATACATCGCTATGAATTGTATTATGGCATTCGCACAATAAAATATTATACGGAAAAGTAATAATTCCTATTTCAAAGAAATTTATGCAACTTGTGATAGGCGTGTAAGTTGAGAACAGATCTCACATTCTGGAGGATATACTAATACTTATTTGTTAGGCTATTTCCCCAAAAGTATATCATTCAAAGCCTAATAAATGACGTGTCTGTCCATCTAGTCTAAACAAATTATCTGAAGGTATATATTTTGGAATATTTTATTGTAGAGTTTCCACTGTTTGACACAGTTATTTAAATCACAAATGATGGTGCAATCTGTCAAGATGATGATTAATTCCAAACTATTTTGTTCAGTGTTCCCATCTAGGAACAGCCTAGGAATGCTTAAGATGTGGTTGGAGACACACACAGAACGTAGAAAGATAGGAATAAATTTATATATTCAATACCATAAGTGCAGTGATGCCTATCATAAGACTGCCAATCACACCAGCCATCTACACAGCGCCACCACGTTTCTATATGATATATTACATATCAGTTCTTTGATGACTTCACGGTTTATATAAATGGGTCGCAATGGCCTTAGGTTTCAATCCATTCAGCATGCCAAATTTGCTGAAGATATCCTCAGTATAGAGCCCCCAGCTATCATGTTGAAATTGAAGCTATAGCATATGAACGTATTGACAGGAAAACACCATATGTACCCAGGCAGAGTTCACGACGTGTTGATGACAGTCGTACATGGTAGAACACATTGCCTGAGTAGTAATGGTGGTGGGGGGGGGTTCTGTTCGTTATTGTTCTTCACCGCAGGCGGTCTTCGAGAACAAAGGGATTTTTGGAGAACAATGGCGAACAGCCTGCACACAAAGGGAATGGAATGTGAGAACAATGGCGAACAGCACCACACGTTTTAGAGATTTAGAGAACAATGGCGAACAGCTGCGCACACTTGCTATATTCTAGAACACTGTCGAATCGTCAGAATCAATATTGCTGTTCCTGTATTCTGAAACTGTTAACCCTTAAAAGTTGTGTATTTTACGTTTAACGTAGTGGCAGCGAGGCCCCTCCGTGGTTATCTACCGTGGTAGATAACGTAAAAAAAAAAGAAAGATGATGTTTGATAATGTAAAAGAAAAAAGAGTTTAAGAGGTGGTCTGATAAGGGAGGTCTATGAGGAGGGGTAGGAGGTAGATAAGGCTAGCATTCTTGCTCAGTTGGTTTTGAGGGACTAGCGTACTTGTTTACAAGCATGATGTACGAATATTTAGAAAATAATTGTCTGTTAACCCCTAAAAGTTGGGTATATTATGTTTTAACTTAGTGGTATGGTACGTAAAATTAATATGAGGAAGGAGTTTAAGAGGTGGTCTGATAAGGGAGGTCGTAGGAGGAGTAGGGAGTATGAGGAGGGGGAGGTATGAGGAATTACGTCAATGCTCGATATTGATGTATATTTTGAAAATGATTTCACTGTTTCATCGCTAACGTTAATTTATTAGTAAACTATTTTTTTGAATATTTTGGAAACGTTTTGACTGTTGGCTTAACCGTCATTATGCGCAAATTGTTTAAAAACAACTTAATATGGCATTTGCAATAATGTCAGTTGTTTTAGATCCACAACATGCGCCTGCAATCCGCATCATGCGACCGCAATCCGCATCATGCATTCACACATGTACGCATGCATTTTGGCATGTATGCGTGTTCAGGCATGTACATATACTTGTTGCCATCCACAACATGCGCCCACAAATCTGCATCATGCACACGCAATCCGCATCATGCACCCGCAATCCGCAACATACGCCCGCAAATCCACAACATGCAGACCGCCTGCGTCCGCACATGTATGCATACATTTTGGCGTGTATGTGTGTTCAGGCATGTACATATACTTGTTCCCATCCGCAACCTGCACCCACAAATCCACATCATGCACCCACAATCCGCAACATGCGCCCGCAATCTGCAACATGTGAATGCAAATCAACAACATGCAGACCACATGTGTCTGCACATGAACGCATACATTTTGGCGTGTATGTGTGTTCAGGCATGTACATATACTTGTTCCCATCCGCAACCTGCACCCACAAATCCACATCATGCACCCACAATCCGCAACATGCGCCCGCAATCTGCAACATGTGAATGCAAATCAACAACATGCAGACCACATGTGTCTGCACATGAACGCATACATTTTGGCGTGTATGTGTGTTCAGGCATGTACATATACTTGTTGCCATCCGCAACATGCACCCGCAAATCCGCAACATGCGGCCACAAATCCACAACATGCACCCACAAATCCACAACATGTGAACACAAATCCTCAATATGCAACCGCAATCCGCAATCCACAACAAGCGGTCACAATCCGCAACATGCAGTGGTGGTGGTGGTGCCTAGTGGTTGGTGGTGGATGTCGGTACTGGCGGTGGTGGTGCTAGTGGCAGTGGTGTTGAAGGTGGTGGTGTTGATGCTCGTCGTGATGGTGGTGGGTGTTGGTGATGATGATGGGGTGAAGGTGGTAGGTGGCTGGTGGGTGGTGTTTGCTGTCGCAATGTCTAGACAAATGGATATCCAACAGAGCCAGTCATTCCGATGATAACTTTTCAAAAATAGTCTTCTGGCGCATGCATGCACACAAGGGCGCACACAGGGGCATGCACACACGCACAAGGGTACAACATATAACTAGCAGTATCGCATATTATCACATGTGCATACGAGCGAGACCGTTATTAAATCCTCATTGACATACCCTCTCCAACCTATATGCCATTTTTTTCAAAGACAGTGCTCTCAAACATTCCGACCACAATGTCTAGACAAATGGATAGCTGTCAAAGTCAGTCATTGCGGTGATAAATTTTCAAAAATAGCCTTCTCTAAGGATGCAAGTATGAATATGAAGAAATTCGCTATGGATTGGCGGGTGCATGGGTGGTGGTGGTGGGGTTAATGCATGGTGTTGGGTGTATGCTGTAGTGGTGGTGTTGGTGGTGGTGGTGGTGGTGGTGGTGGTTGGTGGGGGGGGGGGGGGTTGTTTGCTGGCGCAATGTCTAGACAAATGGATAGCCTGCAGTGCCAGTCATTCCAATGATAAATTTTCAAAAATAGTCTTCTCTTGTACTACAAATATGAATATGAAGAAAATGAAAATTTTCTTGAAGAAATTCGAGGGCTAAAAGGGTTAAAACTAGCACATGTAATGACGTAACACGAGGTGGTCGCTTAGGGCAGGACTGAATTATATAGTAAAAACATGGTTATAACGTATCACTGCTCTGTAGCCAAAAGGATATATTTATATTTGTAGTAAACGAACATCTATGATTATGCTACTACGCTTGTAATGTTGCTCTTAATTGCCAAATCTTTACGCGTCGGTAAACAACAATAGCCGGTGTGCGGGTGCATGCTTTATTATCGATTTAAAAAAAACCTCTCGGCGAGGACATTGCAATATCCCATGCTTAGAACGAGACTGGTGGTGCTTTAACATTCTTATAGCGTTTCTTAACACGTGCCATGTTTGTATCTCGATTAAGGATTGATCCCACGGCTATTCCCGATGTATGGATAAATTAAAAACATACGCAACAAATAATCTTTTTATCATACGTATGCTCGACATACAATTCCATAAACGCGTGTCACCCTCAGGAACATAATGACTACATTTTAATAATCGTGTAACCACAAAATCTAAAACGACTGACATTATTGCAAAAGCCATATTAAGTATTTAAAAAACAATTTGCGCATAATGACGGTTAAGCCAACAGTCAAAACGTTTTCAAAATATTCAAAAAAATAGTTTACTAATAAATTAACGTTAGCGATGAAACAGTGAAATTATTTTCAAAATATACATCAATATCGAGCATTGACGTAATTCCTCATACCTCCTCCTCCTAATACTCCCTACTCCTACTACGACCTCCCTTATCAGACCACCTCTTAAACTCCTTCCTCATATTAATTTTACGTACCATACCATGGTAGATAACTGCCGAGGGGGGGGGGGGGGGCGCATGCCACTAAGTTAAAACGTAAAATACCCAACTTTTAGGGGTTAACAGACAAATTATTTTCTAAATATTCGTACATCATGCTTGTAAACATTCGTACATCATGCTTGTAAACAAGTACGCTAGCCCCTCAAAACCAACTGAGCAAGAATGCTAGCCTTATCTACCTCCTACTCCTCCTCATAGACCTCCTTTATCAGACCACCTCTTAAACTCTAATCTTTTTACATTTTCAAACATCATCTCTTATTTTTTTTACATTATCTACCATGGTAGATAACCACGGAGGTGGGGGTGGGGGGGGGGGGGCGCGCTGCCGCTACGTTAAAACGTAAAATACACAACTTTTAAGGGTTAACAGTTTCAGAATACAGGAACAGCAATATTGATTCAGACGATTCGACAGTGTTCTAGAATATAGCAAGTGTGCGCGGCTGTTCGCCATTGTTCTCTAAATCTTTAAACCATGTGGGGCTGTTCGCCATTGTTCTTACATTCCATTCCCTTTGTGTGCGGGCTGTTCGCCATTGCTCTCCAAAAATCCCTTTGTTCTCGAAGACCTCCTGTGGTGAAGAACAATAACGAACAAAAGCCCCCCCCCCCCCATTACTATTTGCCTGTCCAAGCACATCGCATGATTTCAGGCTGAGAGCGGCACAATGACATTCCATGCCCCTACGGTAAGCAAAGCCGTGAACATTGCTCATTGCTAAGTTCCTGGTTAACAATCAACAGATCAACTGCATCGAAATAGGCTAGCATGAGGGCATCAGACTGGGTATGATGGTGTTAAAATTGTGATAAAATTCGCGGACGGAGACTGGACCTGCCTGTACTCGGAGTATGAGTTCGTGTGTGTCTGGACTAGGGTTCCCATGGATATCATCCCATCCTTGCACTAACGGGGCATGCTGTTGTACACGGCTGACCTGCATGGCAGCTGCACTTAAAACTGCACCAAATAAGACTCTTCGCTGCGTCTTTATACTTTTCCAGTGTAGAATTTAGCAGGAATTACGAATTTGAAAACCTTTTCGGAATCGGCTCAGTATTTACTGAGGGATTGAAGTTTTCCAGCCTTGGAGATATTTCGAGGAAATATCCCTGACACGTAGACAGTGGTCACGTGACCGGATTCTTGTTCCATAACAGGTGTGCTGATCGGACTTTGATCTTCAAGCACGCCTTTTTCAAATTGAAGGCGTCTTAGTATATAAGGAGTTGCTTAAGCAATTCCTTGTTCATAGTTTTTCGATATTGATGGACAGGCGAGATGTTTCATTAGAGCAATCTCGAAATACGGTTAACATTTTCGCTTGCCCCCAGCGTGGACATCATCGCGCCACATAAATTATCATCATTAGAACTAGGCAAGTGCTAGCCCAGTTGTAAACCAGTTATAGGGAGCGTCTTTTCCAAGCTTTGTAGCCTTTCTCGGCTGTGTCCATGCCAGACCGCCAACTGACAACTGTGGAAATTCTCTGATTGTTTATTAGTGTTAGCAGGTAGAAAATTGGCAGAGTAAATGTCTGGAAAAGAAGAAAGTCAGAGGAGTTCATTTCCTGTGGACGTTTGTTTATTTAGAGAGACCACCATTCTTCTTCAGTTAGATAAGACTTTCTTGGGTGCCGTAGTCTGCCGCATTTAGCGACGGGGGACCTCAGCAATGTGCTACATAAATTTAACGGTAACGTCAGATCAGTCCTAATTTATATTCTGAAAATGGATGCTTATTCATGGATTCACGATGGCGACGCATCTTCCTCTCGTGTGGAAGGCATCCTGTTGTTTCTACCTTGTTAACATTTAGAAGTTGTCTTTAGCTTGAGTCTGTAGGAGACGTGAACGATCCTTCCTACTTTTTACTGTCCCTGTTAAATCTTTAATATCGTACACTGCTGTACCAGAAGGGTTAGTTTTCCAGAGATCGGGTAATTCTCTAGTTAATGTGGAATTTCGGAAAGTGATTTGGTTCTTAGGCACGTAATCCAGACATCTATTTCCGAGTGACTTCTTATAGTCGGCTGGCAGATGATTTTACTTATCACACTGAAGGAGCGTGCCACTTTTCTTCGATCGTAATGTGCACACGTTTACCAGTTTAACAGATGGTTGATGTCAAATATTCATGTTCAGCCGTTAGTATTATTAGTGAGTCTGCTGGCACAATCGCTGCTGAGGAGAGGTGAATTGTTGGGTGAGCATTCGTAGTTCTCCAAAGTTGTTCTTGTCACTTTTAGTAGTCCGGATTCGTCAGCACCTCGGGTGTTCCTGTTCAAGAAGTGAACATTTACCAAACTCTGGTGATGTGGACATATATACATTCCAGAGGGCCTCATATCATATGTGGAACAATTTATATATTTATGGACACGTTTGCAGTTTATATATATCCGGCCACGATGTTTTCTTATGAGTTCTTTTATTATTTATTATTATTTACTTGGATTACTATAAAACACCAACCATAAGTTTTTAACCTTCAACATTATTAAACACACTACATAAGTAATGGGAATTACTTACTGTCCTGGGATCAGTAGTTATAACACAATAATTTCCTAGTAATTCCATGCTAAAGATTCGAAGGTTAGTATAGTTAGCATTCCATTTCCATGTTTAGGTAAGACATACCAACGTGATATTTTCCCTGAAGTTTCAGTGAGTATTAACGTTTGCTTCTCTTATTTTTATTATTAAGCTGTATGACCTGAACAGAATTTTCGCCTCTCCTCGTGGATACGTAGAGATTTCTGTTCACCATATGGTTAGTGACAGACACTGGTAGACCGCGATGACACGTTCCCTTTTGTATTCCTCGCTGACAAGTTTCTGACTTGGTATAGTTTGGGAAATTCCTGATTGTTCGAATACTAGTCCACTAGGTGACGATTGCTAGACGAGCCAACTGACATTTACAGGTGACGACATGGAACGCTGTCCCAATATGTGGTTGGGATCCATAGGGAATGTGCATGGGGGAGGGTTAGTGGGTGGGAGGGGTGGGGGTGGAGTGGTGGTGGGCTGGATGAAGAAGCATCTCACATGGCGGACGACACAGTGGAAGTTTCATAGCATCTCCGTGATTTGTATGATTGCTCCACCATGGGTTTTCCCAGGAAAACAAAAACCTAGTTCGGAATTTATTAATCGATTATCAGCATGCATTCTCTAGTGGCGACCTAGACCTTGGAGAGACATACTTGATACGTCATTCTATTGATACTGGCAATACACTGAAAAGTATTCCATAGAGAATATAGGTACTGTTTGTTAAATAAATATGTTGTACAAATATTGTAAAGGTAACAGGATGCAGATAGGACGACCCTTCTCACCCGTGTACGTATTGCAACCATAAATAAACAACAGTTAGTTTATCATTGCCAGACAAATTAATTACTGTTCCCTCTTGTCGAGCTGGCATCAAGTCAGCTGTAAACCCAGTATAAACTATGGGTTGGAATTATTACATCTTTATCAATCAGGTACATAGAGTATCGTTCATTATCTGGAATACTTTGTTCTTGGAGATATAGATTCAAACCAAGCATAATTTATAGGTGGATGAACACATCATCATGACCTGATATTGAAATACAGAACACGAGAAGGGAAGGTACTTTAAACTAAAAGTTTTCAAAATTATATACATAAATTAGCTGGTGATTGTATGGCTTGGTCACTCCTTAATTCGAGAGGAAATTATAAAGACAAGAGAGTTTTGCTGTGGGGGAATTCCCACCTAAAAAGAAGGCCTGTTGGGTGCTCCATCTATGTAAAGCGGTCGGTTATAATACCAGCATCATTCTTTGGTTATGACCTCGTACTGTACACTTACAACTCCAGTGGAGAAGTTACATCAGTGAATTGAAAATAGCCATGCCTTCCTTATCGACCTCGAAGCCCAAGGCTTTACACTGTTTCACATGAGGAATATACCACTTCGTATTCGCGAGATGATAATATGCAAAAACACTATCGATCGGTCCACTTATGAGAGATGTCATTCTGCATTAATTGCTCACGTTCATTCCCGAATCATCGCCTAGGTCGGCAGCCTGCTAATTTGAAGTTCCATGGCGTGATTCTAACAGGGGAGCAAAAGCTGCTTGCCTAGGAGCTCCTTACAGAAGAAATCGCCTCCATTATTATTCCTTCTCGTCCCAGCATTCGGGAAATGTCAATGTACAGCGTGAACTCTAGTAGGAAGAACCAACCTACCCATCATTGCAAGAGGAACAGAGCAACAGAGAAATCAGAGACATCATGCAATGGCCTCTCTGTTTGACCAAGGGATCGTCTCTCCACAGCGAACGTATCCAGGCCTCTTAATGCTTCAACTTCAGCTACGAAGTCACTTGATTTCACATAGGCCTCACATGGTTCCCCTGTTGCCATTGCCATGTCAGACGGAGAGGCATCGCGACCCATAATGTCTGAACTTATGCAACGGATATGGCTGGTGTGATATCTTTTGCAGCATCTTCCTTGTTGATGAACACCATGGGAAATGTTCAATCGATGTTGACAATCACTTCACCTAGTGACCATGGTTGTGTCGGGTGCTACGCCTATCACCATACACACCAGAAGCCGAAGATCGTTTCCAACCACATTTATGTCTCCAGCATTAACTGGTCACTCGATTGTGTCAGCAAGCATCTAGCCATCTTTGCCCTCATAGGAATTGCAGTTGTCTCGGCGGTTTTTTGGAGCATCATGAGCAGGCCTTGGAATCGCCAGACTGTAAGACTGTAGATATAGTATCACATCCAGACAGTGAAGTGTGGCATTATCAGAACTTTGACGCCCTCTGTAGCAGTACAGATGGACCTTCATCTTTGTTGCAGTCTCAATTATTAGAGAACACGACAGAAGTCTTTCCTCAAGCCATCCAATCATAGTATTTAACAAAACTATAAATATGTTCTAGCATTGTGTATTATTATGTAACTGTAAACTTATTATGCTTTAATATATGTTCAGGTGGTTAGTTGTATCCAGATGTAGAGGAAAGTAGTACTTCACATTAATCGGTAGCCTATGCAAGTAATTGTACTAGAGACATTAATAAAACTGAACAGCAGAAACACATCCACAAGTATTAGAATCAAAACCAAAGCAAGTCTGAGCCAAGAACCTATGTAAAAATAAAACAGAAGTAGGCCGTCCATCCTAATGATCACTTCCCTCCTCCGTATTAAAAGGATCGCTCTCATGTCGAGAGCTAGGAGGGGGTAGTGTAATAACATTCAGAGTCGGTCAGCTCTCCATGGAGACATCTGCGGGTGGAGACTGCACCCGTACATGGGGTATACGTTCACGTGTACTGTCTCCAAGCATGGTCGTTGGACGAGAGTTCCCGCGAATATCATGCCATCTTTTCACTAATGGGGCTGACCTACATGTCAGCTGCAATTAAAACTGCACTAAACTAGGCGGGGTAAATCTAAATAGCCTTTCCAAGTATAGAATTTGGCAGAAATTACGAATGTGAAGACCATATCATAATCGGCTCAGTATTTACTGAGTTATTAAAGATTGAAATTTTCCAGCCAACCTAGGGTTAGGGTTAGGCTTGAGAGGTATTTTTTTTAGGAAAATGTCCTTGACGCGTACACAGTAGTGACGTGACTGGATTCCTGTTCTATCCCAAGAATGCTGATTGGACTTTCATCTTCGAGCACGTCGTTTTAAAATTAAAGGTGTCTGAGTATAAAAGGAGTTGTTTCAGCAATTCATCATGCACATTTTAAAACCTTTTCAACAGCGATGGACAGGCAAGCCATTTCGATTAGAAGCTGCAGCAATCTCGAAATATGGTTAACATCTTTGCCTGCCCTCAGCATGGTCATCATTGCGCCACCGACATTATCATCATTAGAACTAGTCAAGTGCTAGTTCAACTGTAAATCAATTATGGGGAGCGTTTTCCCAAGCTTTGTAGCCTTTCTCGGTTGTGTCCACATGAGACAGCCAGCAAACTTCTGTAGAAATTGGCTGTTGAAGGAAGGAAGGAAGAAATTCGGAGGAGTGAATTTCCTGTGGACACTCGTCTATTCAGCTAGACCATTCCTCTTCAATTAGATTAGACTTTCTTGGGTACCGTAGTCTGCTGCATTTAGCGAGTGGGGATTCCAGCAAGGCAGTACCTAAATTTAATGATAACCTCAGAACTGTCCTAAGTTATATTGGGCAGACATATGCTTATCCGTAGATTCACGACGTTGACACATATTCCTCTTGTGTAGAAGTTATCATGCTGCCTTTACATTGTTAATATTTAAAAGTCGTTTGGACCGTGGAGTCCATAGGAGACATTGACGATCCTTCATACATTTTACTTCTCCTGTTAGCGCTTGCATATGCCCCACTACCATTAGATTTTCAGAGATCTGCTACTTTCCTAGTGAATCTAGAATTTCGGATTAGTGGATCTGCTGACACAATCGCTGCTGAGGAGAGGTAAATTGTTAGGCGGGAATTCGTAGTTCTTCAAAGTAGTTTTTGCCACTTTTAGTTGTCCAGCTCCGTCGGGACTCCAGGCATTCGTGTTTAAGATGTGAACATTTACCAAATCCCGGGATGTGGACATATATACCTTCCAGAGGGACTCTTGTATCCTACGCATGAACAGTTAATATATTTACGGACGCATTTTAGTTTATACATATCAGGACATAATGTTTTCTTATTAGTTTATTATTATTTATTATCATTTACCCGGATTACTATAAAACGCCAACTGTACAATTTTATTTAACCTTCAACATTATTAAACACACTACATACATAAGGGGAATTAATTACTGTCCTGGTGACTGACACCGACAAACTGTGCTGACACGTCCCTTTTTATTCATCATGGACAAGTTTCCGACTTGGTCTAGTTGGAAATTCCTGATAGTTCGAATACTAGTCCCCTCGCTGACGCTTGGTAGTTGTGCCAACCAACATTTACAGGTGACGACACCTGCATCTTATCAATGGACGGAATGTTGCCTACAATTCGCCGGATGGTTTTCTTCCTTTGCTGAAGAGATTTAGCTCTTGAAAACATGTTCAGCTTTTATACCACGGGAGCGGCGCTTTAGTATTGGTTGAAGTGGGTTTAACTTATATTACGTTGAATAAGGCAATTGTATTAATAAGTGGTGGCTCTTAGATCGGCAACCTTAACTTATATTAGGGTTTTCAGTACTAAAAGAGAACATTGTATGCTGTAATAACTCGCTTATTGCCCTTCTTCGGACGCCGCTTCTCATGATATCATGTTATAGTCCACACCATACAGATCATTCCAGCTAAATCTTTCATTTCCATTGTATAAGTTGTGGCAACGTGTCCAAAAGCGGATGTTCTTTGCAGGACTGAATCTCTCCAGAAGGTTGCCGTGGCAACGTGTCCAAAAGCGGATGTTCTTTGCAGGACTGAATCTCTCCAGAAGGTTGCCCATCCGATGCGGGAATGAACTTACTGTCACTCGAAAGGTTAGGTACTCGGTTCAAAGTCCTTTGAACTTAATCGCAGAAATTAAGTTTATATTATACATTTTAGAGCAGTTCATTCCTCATTCATCTCCTTGTCACCTGGACGTGTAATAGGAGAATCAGTCACTCAAGTAAATTGGAGCGGGAGTTTGTCCATTCATCTAGGCATTATTATAGCAGAACCGGTTGTTGTATGCGCAATTCTGTAATTTTCATACACTGTGATACGCCATTCCGTGATGGCTTTACTTCACAACCGAACATCCACCTTTTTGCTGCGTCCCCTGCCGCCTCAGCCTTTTTCTCTGACACGTCTTCTCGGTGCCCCCAGATTCAATTTGGTGTATCGAAACATCATGTCCGGTCTGTTCCTTGGACATATAAAAATCACGTAATGTTTGTTCCTTGAGTCCTTACGTGTCATTTCTTATTATTTCTTTCTTTGTTTCAGTCCACTGCATGACAAGTGTTATCAATATAATGAATTATTTTTTACAGTCCTTTGGTATTTCAAATTTAATATTCTTTCTCTATTCAATAAATTTACATCCGGCCTTTTCCCTGAAGATTTTTCACTCAAAGCCGATATAAATAATGAGAGAACGTATAACTTACTCATTTTATCCAAGATAGACAGTTTTTCTGAACATGGAAGGGAATACCTAAGCGTTACGTTTTACTTTACACTTATGATTTTTCTTGTTATCACTATTGTATTATTTACAGTTGTATTGCTTTAAATGAGTTGACGAAGGACATCATAATGAACCTTTTTCAATAAACATCGTTACTATTTCACTGTTGAACTGTGTTGTGTTGCCTTGATAGTACTCTTGACGTGATGGATAGCCCCTCTGAAAGTTCTGAGTGACAAGAACACATATATTACCTTTGGTCCACCCAGCATCAGCGCGTTCGAAGTGGAGCTTCGGTTGTCACAATTGAGACAAACCCTTTGGGAGCAAATACACGTGAACCAAGAGGTTTTGCCGTCCCAATACGTGGACAGCTATTGCTTGTACCCGACACAGTCCGCCTCCCCCTCCCTACGAGATACCGAGAACATCGCACCCCATCGGGCGGCAGAGGGCGTGTGGGAGGCAGCTGAGACAGCCACCTTCCCGGCGTCGCCGTCGTCGGAATAAAAACGTGCTCCGACGGGCGGCGGAAGTGGCGCCTGGGGTACGTCTGCGTTGCATGACCGACGTCGCAGTGGCACAAATGGAGAGTGCGTGGGGGTGTTGCGTCCCGGTGCACTACACAATATTAACCAAATCCATGATTGAAATGTTCATTAAATGAAGGGATTCCTTTCTAATTATGCCCCGCTCATTTCTAGCTAGGCTCCGCATACTCCTGTTGTGCGTGTTGGGATAGAGTTACATACCTTGAACCCTAATTTCACAGAATCGGAATTTCAAAGTAACTATATAGGTAAGCTATTGAATATTTTGAAACTAATTTGACTGGGTGCTCTTGATGCCTATGGCAGCGCTAGCAACAGCGCCTAGTAAAATTAGTTTCAAAAATATTCAACAGAATGTTTATTAAATAGTAAATCCAATTCGTGCACTTGACGGACTTTTATAGGTTCATGATGGAGTTAGATGCGTCATCAATTATGAATTCCGATTGTGACGTCAACCTACATGTGACTTGGTGATTATGATGCCATATACATGAGTCGCAGATCGGATCTCTCCATTCTCCAGAATCACTATATTATACAATTTAGTATTTGTTTTTATCAATTTCTATATCCACCTGAGCCATGGAGCTGCCACATATAGTAGCAGATAAAATCTAATGAGACTATCTACCTCTCTCTACCCAGCGGTACCTAATAGTACAGGCAAATGTAAGTCAAACTATGCACATTAGTGTAACCACCAGCATAGAATGGAACTTTCTAGCTTTAGCAATGCCCCGCCCATCTCTATCTAAGCTCCACCCAAACCTCGTTCGTGTTGGGATCGAGCGATCCACGAACTCGTTGACTATCAATTTCCGGAAAACTATACAGGTAAGATGTTGAATATTTTGAAACTAAGTTGCCTGGGTGCTGTTGATGCCTATGGTATATGAATATCAAAAGATTCAACAGCATGCTTATTAAATAGTAAACGCATACAATTCGTACAACAACAAGTCCGTCTTCAATTAAGCGTTAGTGACCTACTTATCTGCGACATTCATGACGTAATTGATTATGACGTCATCCTACATATTACGTAGTTAATTATGACGTCATCAAACACGCTACGGAGTTGCGTATGACGTCATATGATAGATGGATAAACTGAAAATGTCCATTCCATATATAAGTTTAATGTGAAGAGGTGAACTCCAATGTATCAAAATATTACATGGCCATAATTACATCCGGATACGCTAACACTGGTCCAGATACTATCTAATACCACCCGGACATACTAACACCGGCAACCAGAGCTACTAACCCTTGAACCTTACGAGTGACATATATACCTAACAAGAGCCTGATCTACTTTATGTATCCTAGGCAATAGTCAGGATTCTCCGAAACCCGTCTATTCCATAGACGTACATTGCACCATGTCTATGCTATATGAAGCTATATGCTCCTGAACTAATACACCTTTTTAAGGGATGGATACATTCAGTCACAATAACGCACTGTTATATAAAATATTTCTAAAGTACAAATAATCCACATTCAGGAGCATATAGCTTCATATAGCATAGACATGGTGCAATGTACGTCTATGGAATAGACGGGTTCCGGGGAATCCTGACTATTGCCTAGGATACATAAAGTAGATCAGGCTCTTGTTAGGTATATATGTCACTCGTAAGGTTCAAGGGTTAGTAGCTCTGGTTGCCGGTGTTAGTATGTCCGGGTGGTATTAGATAGTATCTGGACCAGTGTTAGCGTATCCGGATGTAATTATGGCCATGTAATATTTTGATACGCTGGAGTTCACCTCTTCACATTAAACTTCCTTTATCAAATGTTTTACATCCTTTGATTTGTCGACATAATATAGTTTATATTTGTTGCAGAAAGTGTGTGCTGCTTGTTGGAGTTAATTTACTAATGCTCATTCTGATACTTCAAATTCACCAGGAAACGGGTCAAACAAAACTTGGAATCGAAAAATGTCGACAGTAAAAGCATGTTTCGGGTAACTGCTGAATTGTTGCTAATCTCTAAACACAGGACCATATTAAGAGGTTCGTGGTTCGTAGGCCTTAGGCACCTGTTAACCAAAAGGTAGTTCTCGGGAACCTCACTCAGAGAATTGTGAAATCTGAATGCATTTCTGAAAATAAATATGGGTCTTCAGTTAGTTATTACATTTTTGACACTGGTTAGAAATGTAATGCTGTCGTTGAGCCGATCATCTGGGCACCTGTCCCAACATACCCACTCCCTGATCATACTACTGAGTGGACATCACAGGATGGTACCCCAGGGAAGTTTTGAAATCTAAATCCTCAAATAGGCTATCTCCCACGTTTCTAAATAGGTTTCTCTTGGGCTGCAAAGGGTACTTAAATTAAGATAATTAAAAATTTTAGCAAAATTGGGCAATTAAATGGTTATGAAAATTTGATTTTATTATCAAATAAGTTTGTAGGTTAAGTACGGTCATTTGATTCTTATCATGCCCTAAGAGCAAGTAAGATAAGGAAAAACAAAGTCATAGGGCCGGGGGTCTCATATAACGTTGTTTTTTCCACATCTTCCTCAAATTTCATAGGCCCCCCTAACTGTTGCAGCTCCCCTTAATTTAGTAAGCTCTACAGTTCCTAGTGTGCATAATGGATAAACCGGCACCGTCTACATATCAGGTTCAACACACGAAAATTGGTTCAAACCCACCGAAAGTCCATTTCTTGATTAAATTATGGTTTGATCAACTGAAACTTTATACCTCTCATGTAATTGGCCATACCCAGTGTGATGATAATTTTCTCGTTTTCTCAATCTCTGCATTTATATGTTATGTGGTGTGCATGTCAACTAGCTGTGATTCGGGTAGACTAATCATTTGTTGATAGCATCTGAACTTCTGTCAGTGACATACCGTCATCAGAAATCAAAGAATGGTAAGCTGTCCATGCCAGATATATATATATATATATATATATATATATATATATATATATATATATATATATATATATATATATATATATATATATATATATATATATATATATATATATATATATATATATATATATATAAATATATATATATATATATATATATATATATATATATATATATATATATATATATATATATATATATATATATATATATATATATATATATATATATATATATATATATATATATATCGCAGATTTGAGGGATACAACTATAATGTTGTGGTGTCTTATATTCCTACTATTCCCTGTTTTACATATTTGCAGTTGCATGTGGTATGACGATGCCACAAGAATCAGGCATTCACTGAATTACACCCGAGCCGAGTTTCTATTCACAGCATATGCTAGTAGTCCACATTCATCCCGTGCGCATGGACATAGTTGATAAGAAGGCGATTTGGACGGTAAGTGTAGACAATTTATCCGGCAGCTATCATACGTTGATTATCACTTTAGAATGACAGTATCCAGATTCTACAAATTAGAGTTTATAGCACATTTGTCTTGGGATTTGACATAATGCCTTATTATTTAGCTTATGTTGCTTACTGAAGTGTTGATAGTTATAGCACTCGTCAAACAATAAAACTGTAGATGGACCTTCAATACCCCATTTAAGACGAGTTTTAGAGATGCTGTCATCAGGAGTGATTCATAAAATGGCCAGCTGTTATGTATTGCTTTGAAGATTTTCTTCCAAAATGTCTCGTGCATATTCAGAGCTGTTGTCATGTCCAGTTCTAATTATACATCATCTTCTTATTTTGAATCGCATTATCTTTTGACCCTTTTGACTATATTCGTTTACATTGTCTGGAATAGCGACGATAGAATTTTACGTAATGAGGAGTATCTATCACTACTATCACAATACATCCTCTGTAAGCCTACATGTATGATGGTTTTAGTACCGTCACCGATTGGAATAATGCTATTATCTTTAAGAAGTCAGCCCAGCATGTTGAAACATTTATTATCTTTACTATTTCTTTTATACCAACGGCTTGAGCATCAATAAGTGGTCTAATATGTACCTTAGCCTTGTATTCGTCATTGCCACTGAAGCTTTCACCCAAAATCATAGGAATATGACGCGAATTATTGTCTTGTCAATCACCGGATGATCTTGTTAATGGCTCTGTTACTATCTACCATGATGGCAAATTATCAGAGATCGTCGCTTGACAAGACAGTGGTGGGCCTACTGAAACTGCAATTCATTTCTTATAGCTATTCATTGTTCATTCAATTCTGTCTTGATGCCCATATTTTGAAAGCACCCACAACGTCATGTTTCCCTGTTCTCTAAGTTCTAATTCAGTGCTCTCTCCAAATCGAATTATGATAGGTAGATAATCCGGATCACTATTCAATGACCTTTCATGAACCAATGGTAAAAACTTGGCATGTGAAAAAGAGTTTGACACAAACTTTCATTTATGTATCTATCACTTCATACAACATACGCAGGTATGCGCCACACGTGCATTTGCAGTTACTATATCACGATCATGCTCTGTTATCGGTTGGGGACACTAGAACCAGGGATACGGTTAGACTAAACAGAAGGCACTACTACTCATATCTTAAGGCTTATATGTAAGAAAAGAAACGTGGTATCATAAATAATCACGCTCATGGTGGTGCCTGCTTTTCTCATATATCTAAACGATTATTACTCTGGCTAATGTATGTAATTTGATAATTACATAAATGCATCCACAATATTCTCCTGAAGATTTTGATATACAACCCTGATAGCGCAGCTTACTGGGCCGATCCTGGGCCGATACCGAACCAATACTGAAAGTATCGCCACTGTACCGGCCCAGCATCGCCCAATAAGCTGCGTTATCCGGGAACATGCCATACTTTGGAAGTAAATTTAGTGATTTTACTATTTATTAGTTTTACAAATATTCACAATTTTAGCCATATTGTAAATGCGTTGAGAAATTAGCTTTAAATCAGAAAGAACAATTGGCACGAAGACTTCATAAGAGCATGACCTTCTGATTATAAAACTACTTGGTGTCAATCATTTTTCAAAGAAATCCAACACATGCCCCAGAAATAATAATTGAGATTCTGTATAGATAGCGACCTTTTATTTGACGTTACACGACAACTGGTCATACATCGACTTGTTTTCCTAGCACAACGCGTTTCTTTATGCAAACGGTTCTTTCTAATTCGAGATAAATGTTATCCAAGTTAAGTGTGGTAGAAATATTTTTCACCTGCTTATTTCTGCAAACGCCGATCAGCTTGAAGCATCATTGATAAAAGATACACAGCAATCACTATAACTAATCTCTGCAATTGACCGTTCCAGTTTATCCATCAATCATATGACGTCATAAGCAACTACGTGACGTGTATAATGCCGTCATAATCAATTGCGTCATGAATGGCGTAGATAAGTTGGTTACGAACGGTTAGTTGATGACGAACTAAGCGTTGTTGCACGAATTGTGGCTTTACTATTTAACAAACATGCTGCTGAATATTTTGAAACTAATTTAAGTGGCCTGGCGCGGTTGCTGTCATAGGAAGCAACAACACCGTGTCTAATTAGTTTCAAAATATTAAACGGCTTACCTTTTTCATTTTTCTGGAAATTGATAGTTCAGTTCAGTGTGGTTGACGCTTAGCTAGAGATGGGCCGGGCATAATGTAAATATATTTACATTCAATATCGGTACAAATGCTAATTGACTAAAATGAAGAGAAAATTATAATTAAATATCCTGAAAGAAGAAATATGCACATTGCTCTCTAACTAAATAATATGCATTTTGTTATCTGGCTTCAAGTCTTGTCTCTTATAAGCAGTAATGCTCTCTAGTTGCGTGACTTAAGTATGCATCTATGTACAATCAGATTATGAAGAATGGTTATCTGACTGAGGCACTGATAATATCTGTTATTCAGAAATAGCTAGCAACTGAATACCGACAAGGCTTTGTACGTATATTAAATACAAAGACGCGCTGCTATTAGTAATATAGATGAGTCGTTCAGTGACCATAGAAAATACATTACTCTAATTATAGAGAGAACTGTTTGGATTCTTTCTGGTAAATCAATTATTGGTATTATCCGCTGTTTTGCAGTTGTCTCGATAACAATTTATAAATATATTGTCGCATTGTTGTTACCGTTTAATGACTACATTTGATCAAGAAAACCAAATTATGTGCTTATTGAACGTCCATTTGCAGAAAAAGAGAAGGCGGCTTTTGAAAACTTCCCACTTGAATGACTGGCTCTTGGCCTAAAAATTAACATTCCTCAAGACCACCGCAGAGGCCGATTTTGGACGGGTTGGCCATGAAGGGTTGATATTTCTCTGGTTAGTGGAATTTAGTCCGATAGGAATCCGATTTCGCTTCAGTATGGCAACTCTACTTTGATTTCCAATCGTATAGGTTTACTAAGAATTTGGAACTAAGCTCTTAAAACCGAGAGCGATCCAAAATCCAAAATTGCCACTAGACACAAGCAGCCATCTTGGAAATCAATTCCTGTACGATGACTCCACTAGCGTGTGTACACATAGTTTATATAGCATTGGTTCCTTGGAAACAATTTGGGTGAAGAATCTTACCGAAGATGATATCAACAGAAAATTTCAGATGACCATCAGACCTCTGATCATCAGGCTGCTATGTTGAAAACTGTGTTCCGCATGATAAATCTGATAAGATCTGTGATAGTTGTTTCAGGGCGAATAATTAGATTATGCTAATTATGGTGAACACAGCTATCGAAATGCACGACGATCTGATATCCAATGCTTGTATAGTCACCAGTCATAATATCCATATCTGACATTTGGAAATTGTCAATGAATGAATTTAGTTTATCGATCGATCATATGCCATCATAATCAATAACGTCACGTGTAGGCTGACGTCATAATCAGTTATAACGTCGTGAATTACGCGATTTATTTAGTCATGGCTTTACTATTTATAGCCATGACAGCAACAGCACCCAGTCAAATTAGTTTCAAAATAATCATAAGCTTACCTGTATAGTTTTCTGGAAATTGAGATTTAAATAGTACATGGATCGACTGACCCTAATCCGGCAAAGCATGGATGGAGCTTAGCTAGAGATAGGCGGGGCATAGCTAAAACTGAATTCCTGCATTGGTTTCAGGGAGAATAACCGAATTATGTAAACTATGGCGAACACAGCTATCGAACTGAACGATGATATGATATCCAATGCTTGCATGGTCACCAGTCACAATATCCATATGTGGCATTTGGAAATTGTCAATTATCCGAAATATTCAATATTGTAACTGACTGGCATTCTGAAATGATGAAACCAGTTTTTGCTATGCCCCGTACATCTCTATCCAAGTTCCAGCCACACTTTGCCCGTGTTGGGCTAGATCGATCAATGCACTCCTTAATCTCAATCTCCAGAATACCATACAAGTACGCTGTTGAATATTTTGAAAATAATTTGATTGGGTGATGTTGCTGCCTATCAAAATGTTTATTAAATATTAAAGAAATACAATCCGTACAATTTGACGAACTATTAAGCCTTTAAGATGGATTAAATCGAGTAATTAATGACGTAATTGGTTATGAGGTCAGCCTACATGGGACGCTGTTGATTATGGCATCATATGATTGATCGATAAACTGAATTCATGCATTGGTTCCACGATAATAGCGCTTACATGTTTTGTCATGTTGGGTAACTCTTCTTGAGCATGAGCCGAAATCCTACATGGTTACTACTATCTCGTGAATGCTACCAAGATTACATCTCCTTATTGATATACGTTGAAATCTATCTGACAGTATTCTAGTTATCATTACATCCTGATTAGGGCTGGGCACGTGCGCACGTGTACATGTGTACATGTTCAGGCGACGTGTACACGGTTACAAAACTCGTAAACGTGTACACGGGAAAAATTGGTTGTTTGATATTGATCTGTGCCAGACAGGGTCAAATCGGAATTTTGTAGAATAGTCGATAAACAAGTTGCGCAATCTTGTATCAAATTAACCCTATTATGACCAGGCCGGCCAAAGCGGCCTCTGCAATGGTCTCTATGAATTTCTATTTATAGACAACGAGAAGAATAGCTTTGTAAATTGATCAATGCAATGGGTGGCTCGGTACCCAAGCCAGACCTTTCAGCGGTAATGTTAAAAATATTTTTCGCTTGCCATGCAAATGGTCCCTGATCAAGCAAAAGTAGTATTTTTCATTTTCGTTTTAATGTTAAAGCCAGCCCAAACATCAGCTATAGTGATCTTGATAAATATCCATTTGAATGACATCAAAATGCTCAAACCCCAAAGATTTAATATTTAGTACTCGGTTAATGAAAATGAGTAGCATTTTGAACGCTTTGAGGCACTGTTGACACAAGTGTGTGTGTGTGTGTGCGTGCGTGCGTGCGTGCGTGTGCGTGCGCGTGCGTGTGCGTGCGTGTGCGTGTGCGTGTGCGTGTGCGTGTGCGTGTGCGTGTGCGTGTGTGCGTGGTGCGTATGCGTGTGTGCATGCGTGCGTGTGCGTGCGTGCGTGTGTGTTGTGTGCGTGCGTGTGTTGTGTGCGTGCGTGCGTGCGTGCGTGCGTGCGTGCGTGCGTGCGTGCGTGCGTGCGTGCGTGTTAATAAATCGTTATTTTATTTTCCAACCCCACCATATCCCACCCATCTACACTTAATAATAAGCTAAATAACTACCATATTATTACTACATTTTTGCAGCAGAATGGCAAATACGTGTACACGTGTACACGTTCGTTAGCCCTAACGTGTACACGTGTACTGGTACTGCTCTAAATGCACACCCCTAAACCTGACATAGATCACCAGATGACCAGTTTACAGGATAGATAACGTTTTAGTGCAACTTTATAATGGGGTAATTTTAAATTGCTTTTATGTCGTGTTTTCGTGGACAGTTTAAAGAGCTCCGGTCGTCGTCGTCATCATCATCATCCTTTCTGGGATGGGATACAAGCCCCTATATGATTCCTTGTTTTTCATAATTGAGTGGGCATTCACTGAAGCGAGGCCAACGTTTTTGGTGAGATGATCTGGGCAAACCAGGAAATATTGCCTCGATTAGCTATGCCGCAGGAAGGGTATCAAAGCAATAGTTTGTTGACTGGTTGGTCGACAGCCCTTGTACAATTTCCAGCAAACTGGAGCCGTCTCGTTCTCAGTACGGTCGACAGTGAGGAAAGCTCACCATACAGCTTAATATTGGCCACATGACACCACCAACTGACATCAACCAATGATCAGAGAAACTGTGTGTAGAATCCCTCTATTCCTGCTTCGACTGGAATTCTGTTACAATAGGCTAAAACATAGGCTTAAACAAAATGAAAGGCACTATGTAAAAACTGAACAGAGTATGACTAAGTCTATTCACCATTACATATGATAACTGAAACCAGTCTGACAGTCAAGTATATGACGTCATAATCAATTACGTCACAGGTAGGCTGAGGTCACAATCCAATACGTCACGAATGGCATATCAAACTCCGTCGGAAACGCTTAATAGTCCATCAACTTGTAACAATTGTGTGTCTTTACTATTTAATAAACATTCTGTTGAATATTTTGAAACTAATTTGACTATCGCCAGCAACAGCACCCAGTCAAATTAGTTTCAAAATAGTCATCAGTTTACCTATATAGTTTTCTGGAAACTGCGGTGCAGGGGGTTATGTGTTCGATCAATGCCAAGACTGACAAAGCATGGACGCTTATCTAGTAACTGGCGGGGAATAGATAAAACTGGATTCATCCATTGCATCTTGGTTTCTTATCAATAGAAAGATCATTTGATCATTCCTTTGTTTAGTTGTAGTTATTGATCTACCACTATCCCAGGTAGGCATTTGTTACTCGGGGCTGTAGCGGTGTCCCTGGCATACACACGTCTGCTTCAATATGTTCTAAAATATATAAGAAGTTATCTTCGTAGCGCATGGGTTGACGCGTTGCTGTACTGCTCCGCTTGTAAATTAGTGGTGAACTGCGCTAGTTTATCCAATTTCGCGTTTAATAACAACGCGCATATTTAGATTAGTTAATGTATATTTTGTAATACCATTGCCATCTATTGGACCTTAATCTCAGTGTTCAAACTTCTTGCACATACAATGTATGTATTGCTTATAGGATTTCCTTACCTTGGCTTCACGATTTGCGTCCAAACTTAGAAAACAAGACAGATACATGACATGCCAAAGGCAATGACTTCAGTAATGGCAATGACAGTCAGAGCGAGGGACATTATGCTTATAACAGCTTCTGTCATTTTTATAACTACTGTCAATAAATATTCCATGCCAGCTAATGTAGTTTTTCCTTAACACGCCAAAGACACAAATTAATTATTTTAGGACAATTCATGGAAATTGCTCTCGGTCATATGTATACGCGATAGTATGCTGGAAAGGATGGATTTGTAAGCAGTTTGTAACATGGCCAATCATCAGTTTTCAGTTTTTAATTTTGGTTCTTAATAAACACATTTTCATGCCCTTATTTGGCATCATCATGGCGAAGGCTGATCTAGCAATGGCCGTATTCCCCACACATTTATGTTTGCTAGGACGTCCTCGATTAATGCTGCAAGGCCAGCTTCGTGCGGCTTCTCCTCCAAATCTGAACAAGACACGCCTTTAGAAATGCTAGAAATATTCCCAAGAAACGTCAAGTAAAAAGAAACAATGGACCTTTTCATGTTTATCCATCCATCATATGATGTCATGCTCAACTAAGTGACGTGTATGCTGACAGCATAATCATGACGTCATGAATGATTCGAAATAGTCCGTCTTTAACGCTTAAGAGTCCGCCACGTTGTAAGAATCGTATGTCTGTACCATTTAATAAACATTCTGTTGAATATTTTGAAACAGCGCCCAGTCAAATTAGTTTCAAAATATTTGACAGCTTACTTGTATAGTTTTCTGGAAATTTAAAGTTCAGAGATCGATCGACCCCAACACAGCCGAGGCGTGGGTGGAGCTTAGATAGACATGGGCGGGGCATAGCTAAAACTAGAAAGGTTCATTTCCATGTGATTATGTGCTTGTGGGAAGGGCAACTTGAAACGTGTTCATATTCTGCTCGCTGTGAATAATCTCATCTTACACATGTTATAATCGATTTGAAATTAGGAAAACAGAATTTCTGGAATCTAAATTTCAAGGCAATGATGCAGGTAAGCTGTTGAACGTTTTGAAATTAATTTAATAGTTTCAAAATATTCAACGGAATGCCTATTAAATGGTAAATTCGCCAAAGACATGCAATTCATTCATGCTTGTGACAGACCTTTCGACTTTGTGACGTCATTTAGTTTGTAATACCGGCTAACAAGTGACGTATTTTGATTATAACGTCAGATAATTGAGTGAAAGATCGGATCACCCAATTGATACCTTGATTGCCTTTCTTTTGTGTACCCCGCTAGGGACTCCGTTGACTGTGTACACAGTGGTCAACTTCAAATCATAGCACAGACAAACCCAGTATAGGCTATGAGCAGACATGTATTGATATATAATAATGATAAGTCAGGTTGATATAGGGTTTCTTATTCTGCATATAACATGGGGTTTCCATACGAGAACAACATTAGAGGGGATTCACAGAATGGTATTATCCCGGCACAAAAATAACATAGGTATCAATGGACTTTTCCAGTTTATCCAGCCATCACGTGACGTCATAATCAAGTAAGCGACGCGTATGATGACGTCATAATCAATGATGTCATGAATGACGTAAATAAGTACGTCATGAACGCATAATTGAAGACAGACTAAGCGATGTTGTACGAATTGTAGGGCATATATGTCTTTATTATTTAATAAACATGCTGTTGAATATTTCGAAACTAATTTGACAACCAGTCAAATTAGTTTCAAAATATTCAACAGCTTACCTGTATAGTTTCTAGAAATTGACAGTTAGGGCGTTCACGGATCGATCCATCCCTAAACGAGCGAAGTGTGGGTGGAGCTTAACTAGCTATGGGATGGGCTTGGCTAAAACTGGAAAGATCCAATAAAGAGGACACCCCTACGGCCCTGTATTTGCGAGCGAGTGGTGCCCAGTAAATACCCAGATTGTCCAAAGTAATATTTTGATCAAAATAGATGTGTTCAGGTGCTCAATTCCTTGTAAATCATCTTACTTCATGTGTATGAATAGTATGCAACTCAGAAATGAAGGGGTTGCCAACTCCTTGGGTAAAACATGATTTTCTTATGTGGGTTTGGCTGCCGAGTTATATATGATCTGGTTGTTGGAAACTGTTAGGATGACGTTATGTAAAATGTCATCCCATCCATAAAATTATACTGGTCTCAGCAACGATCCTGATTGCTCTTATCAGGTTATCCATTAATAATATGACGTCATAATCAACTCCGTGATTTGTAGACTGACGTCATAATCAGTGACGCCATGCATGATGTTGCTAAGTTCTTCATGAACGCATAATTGATGACAGAATATGCGTTGATGTACGTATTGTATGTGATGGCTTTACAATTTATTAAACATTCTGTTGAATATTTTGAAACTAATTTAATCGGACACTGATGCTGCCATGGGCAAAATGTTCAACAGCTTACCAGGTAAGTTGTCTGGAAATTGATAGTCAGGGATCAATCGATCCCAATAAGAGCGAAGTGTGGGTGGAGCTTATCTAGAGATGGGCGGGGCGTAGCTAAAACTGGATTCCTCCATTTGACCGGCATAATAATAATAATAATAATAATAATAATAATAATAATAATAATAATAATAATAAGAATAATAATAATAAGAATAATAATAATCATCGTTATTTATTGAGGGTAGCACTTCAAGTACACGGCCTGATCTAGCAGAGGCCCTCATTAATAATAGTGTATGCATATACAAAAAACTCCGACATCTATAGGAAAATAATAATTCTTCCACAAGACATTAGCGAACTGAGTGTAATTGGTCTCAAATGTTAGATTGTGAATACGCATACAATTAACTTATTATATCACTGCACTGCTGCGGCAATATTTATATTGGTACAAGAATATAAAAATATTTGATCATTGAATGTCCATTGAATGTCCGTTTGCAGGCCAAGAGAAGAATATATTTGAAAATTTACAACTGGAATGACTGGCTCGGTTATCGAGCCAGTCATTTCACTGGTATATTTTCAAAAATAGTCCTTCACCATTAAATTGTTAATTGTGATATTATAGAAAAAGGCCATAATCGGTATTGGTACAGGGTATACGAGATGTACATAGTTAGTTTGAGAACCAGGAGAGAACAGATCCTCGTCCTCATCGTCACCACCACTCTCTTCACTATGTCATGTGAATAATGCCTATCTATAGTATCATGGTCCTCATCGTCATCACCACTCTCTTCATTATGCCATGTGAATAATGCCTAACTATAGTCTCTCTTCACTATGCCATGTGAATAATGCCTAACTATAGTATCATAGTCCTCAACGTTATCACCACTCTCTTCACTATGTCATGTGAATAATGCCTAACTATAGTCTCGTCGTCCTCATCGTCACCACCACTCTCTTCACTATGTCATGTGAATAATGCCTAACTATAGTCTCGTCGTCCTCATCGTCATCACCACTCTCTTCACTATGTCATGTGACTAATGCCTAACTATAGTCTCGTGGTCCTCATCGTCACCACCACTCTCTTCACTATGCCATGTGAATAATGCCTAACTATAGTATCATAGTCCTCAACGTTATCACCACTCTCTTCACTATGTCATGTGAATAATGCCTAACTATAGTCTCGTCGTCCTCATCGTCACCACCACTCTCTTCACTATGCCATGTGAATAATGCCTAACTATAGTCTCGTCGTCCTCATCGTCATCACCACTCTCTTCACTATGTCATGTGACTAATGCCTAACTATAGTCTCGTGGTCCTCATCGTCACCACCACTCTCTTCACTATGCCATGTGAATAATGCCTAACTATAGTATCATAGTCGTCAACGTTATCACCACTCTCTTCACTATGGCATGTGAATAATGCCTAACTATAGTCTCGTCGTCCTCATCTTCGCCACCACTCTCTTCACTATGCCATGTGAATAATGCCCGACTATAGTCTCGTCGTCCTCATCGTCATTACCAATCTCTTCACTATGTCATGCGAATAATGCCTAACTATAGTATTGCCATCCTCATCGTCACCACGACTCTCTTCACTATGTCATGTGCATAATGCCTAACTATAGCCTCAGATACGTATTTGCACAAATGAACTTCTGACCAGCTTAGCGCCATGATACACTCTCATCGTATAGTGGGGTTCAATAAGTGAATCCGTGGAATTTTTTTGGAAAATTGAACAACATACCTTTATGGAAAGGTCATAGCATAAGGATACCAGAAAAAAAATGTTGGCATTCTGGAAAAGGATTTGTGACGTGACAATATATCGAGCGAAATTTCCCATTTTACAAACATATTTGCAGGGCAAATAACCCTTGCATCCATCCACGCAGGAGCCACTCCCATCATTATTTTTTCCTGATTAGCTTCTAAATAAAGTGATAAAGTCCACGTTTTTCTTCTGGTTGAGCTGTTTTCTCTGTTTCAGCACAGTTTGGGAGAAATGACATGCAACAACGTTTGTTATGGGTGTCGTTCTGTACATTCGACAGCTGAAATAACCTAATTGAGGAATCCAGTCTGTCAATCAGGTATATGATATCATAATCAATTACATCACGTGTAGGCTGACGTCACAATCAAAAACGCCACGAATAAATAAATCTCAATGTCAGTTACATGGTTAGTCAGTCACACATGCTTAATATGGGTTGTCGTTTGAAGAGGTTTCGTATACAATAATCAAACTTGGGGAAGGTTGCTCGTGGAGTCCTGAAGATGTGTGACAAATTTGTGGTAAAAAGTAGAAGGACAAAGGTCATGGCCACGGCAATCAATTTTAAAATGATTACTTTGAAAACAATGTGCCTGAAAGATACATATTTGTCAATAACTCTGTTCTACTGGGATCTTGACCATACTGGGGTGGAAGTTTGCCCGTGGGAACCCGAAGATGTGTGACAAATTCGGGGTCAAAAGGTCAAAGTTCAAGACCATGATGAGCCGATTAAATGATTATTTTGAAAACCAAGTGCATGAAAGACATTTGCAATGCATTGCAGGTTTAAAGCATGTAGTGTGGTAAATGTAGGTCAATGTGACCTCAGTGTAACCTACTTTTCATACTTCACCGCAGCTTCCGTCACTCTATCGTGCGTAGGAAAGCGTATAAGGAAAGGCTCAGATTACTACATGGAACACAATGTCATAGTGCATTCACTAAGATATACTAGAATCTAGTCACCTACCTGACGTTCACTGTATCAGGTGTCGCGTCTAGTAAGAATGATCGTCGGACATTTTAGTCACACAAAGCAATGCTAAGGCATTTACCACTCTGTAAATAATTCTTTCTTACTTCCAATAAGGTGGCCATCGACATACATGAAACTAACTGGTTGCCATTCATGAATCCATTTCCTTACTCAATCACGTCATAATCAACTATGCGACGTGCATGCTGACGCCATAATCATGATGTCATGATTGATTCGATTACGCCCGTCTTTAACGCTTAATGGTCCGACACGTTGTACGAATTGTATGTTTTCTACTATTTGATAAACATTTTGTTGAACATTTTGAAACTAAGTTGACTGGTCGTTGTTACTGCTATTGGCAGCAATAGCACCCAATCAAATTAGTTTCAAAATATTTAACTGCTTACCTGTATAGTTTTCTGGAAATAGATAGTCATGGAGTTTAGGGATCAATCGATCCCAACACGGGAAAAACGCAGGTGGAGCTTACCTAGCGATAGGCGGGAAATAGCAAAAATTGGAAAGGCCCATTACTCATCCCTATGTGGCCATTGCTGTAGTCGGAGACTTTCCATATTGCAGGATACACACTCATAGATACGACTGAATCAAAGGTATTATGTCATACCTCTGCTCATCATCATCTGAAGCCGTTTCGGCCGTTCCTTGGGCACTCTTTAGGAGCGGCATACTCCTTTATTGGATGGACGGTTGTGACTAGGAGGATTTTCGCTACCATTTGATCATGCCACTCATGATCCCAGACTGACAACTAATTCATCAATTAGAGGATTTCATCTTCATAATGTGCAAGACGACTCCCATAACAAATGTCGTTACATTTCCTTTCTCCATGTTACTGACAAAACTGTGGCGAATCAGAGTAAAAGTTCTGCCCCAGTGGAAGCGTGGATATATAACATCCCTACCACCATCAACTGACTGCCTGGACGAGCACATAAAGAGATGCCGATTTGGAAGAGAGGTCAGCTACAGAACCAGGCTTCCCTGAACCAGACGACAATATGGTGTTAGGAATAGATACTGCAAAATGCTGGCATATATTATAGAGAGAAACCGGGAAAACTTAGAGAATCTTCTTCTTCCTCTTTCCGATCGCTGGTATCACACTTGGAGAGCCGTTCTCAAGATGAAATCTATGGTTTTCTGTAGTTCTTCCACAGGCCCATACAGCTTTTCAAGAAAAGAGGTTGACAAAGGCCAGATCTCTTCTCTCAGCAGCTGATACGTACTCCAACATTGAAGTATGTGCTCTGTGATCTGTTCTGCTTCTCCACAAGGACAAGCGGGTGATGTCGTAAGGTGGAACGCCTTAGAGAATGAGCAGCAAGATAGTTTCACAGACGATAATAATAGCAATGAAGGTGATGGATCGGCATCTTACACTCCTGTTAGTGATTGGGACTAATGGAGAAATACAGTTTTTACTATGCCCCGCCCATCTCTAACTAAGCTCCACCCATGGTTTGCCGGTATTGGGATCACTCGATCCATGCACAGTGCTGCACTTTCTGAATGTCAAATTTTCAGAAAACTATACAGGTAAGCTGTTGAATATTTTGAAACTAATTTGACTGGGTGCTGCTGCTGCCTATGGCAACAACATGTTTATTAAACAGTAAACACATAATTCGTACAATGTGACGGACTATTAAGCGCTTATGACGGGCATATCACGTCATTCATGCCATAATCGATTATGACGTCAGCCTACAGGTGACGTAGTTGCTTTCAACATCATATGATTGACGGAGAAACGGGATTTATCATTTGTAGGCCTATGGGCTGAATGTTGATAAGGTGTCGAAGGTTTCATTGGCTTGACAGGGGTAGACTTTGGCTAGTATTTTGATTACTTCAAAAACGATGTCTCTGCAAGCAGAGGGTATCATCTTGCAAGACTATTAAATCAAATCGATAGTTTATTCGGATAGAAGTTACGGACCCTGTTAACACACGTGTCATG
>CM067370.1:97478874-97483521 GCA_034401795.1 Chaetoderma sp. LZ-2023a | reverse complement strand
TATAGGCGCCTCAAAAGATGCTATGCGCAAACTCCAAGCAATTCAGAATGCAGCCGCTAGAGTTGTTTCCCTAAAGCGTAAGAGTGATCATATCAGTCCCATTCTCCAAGATCTTCACTGGCTTCCAATATAACAGAGAATACGCTTCAAAGTCCTCTGCCTAACCTATCAATGTATCATATCTACAGCACCAACCTACCTTTCAGAACTGCTAGAAACGTACACGCCAAGCAGGCCACTTAGATCTGCAAATCTAAACCTGCTTAAAATTCCGAAAGTTAAATAAAAAACCTATGGTCACAGAACATTTGCTTTTGTTGCTTCTACAGAATGGAATGATCTTCCAGCTAGTCTTAAATCTTCATCCACTCTAGCTATATTTAAATCAAATCTTAAAACGTTTTTGTTCCGTCAGGTATATCCAACTGTATGATCATTTTATTTTATTATTGTAAGCGCTTAGAGCACGCAATATTTGCGTGGAATTATAGCGCACTATAAATATCCTATTATTATTATTATTATTATTATTATTATTATTATTATTATAATATATTTTCTATATTACCTCATATTTTATTTTCAATAACACCTCGTTCTCGTCTCCTTTTATGTTGTTTTGTCGTTGGGGGACTGGGGAAAATACACATTAACAGACTGGTGTGTCACTGAAAAACTTGCACATTGGTCTTTTAAACAGGATCGGTAAATGGTAATGCCCAAACCGTTCCAGTTGATCCATCCATCATATGACGTCATAATCACCTACGTGACGTGGAGGACGACGTAAGAACCAATTACAACATGAAAGACTCGATTTGTATGTATGATTACTGTATTCTACGGCTGTAGTAGTAGAAACATCCTACAGCTGCAATAAGTCCTTCTTCGCTTTTTCCCACTGTGTCTTGTCCCCAGCCAAAATCCCTAGCTTCATCAGGTCCATTCTGACTTGAGTGTACCTAATCCTGCTTTCTTGTGGTTACCTCGTAGCACGCTTAGCAGATATATGCAATGACGTCCTATCCTGGCTCTGTATTTGCTGGCTCCGAGTATGGCGAATTCCAAGGCTCTCTGTGCTGTTATGTCTTCTGGCATCCTTAGCACATGGCCACACATGGCCCATCTTTGCTGGACGACTTTTACAGACAGCGGCGGCGTATTACACATCTTGTATAGTGCATCGTTGGAAATTATGCTATCTGACCATCGGTGTCCAGTGATGGTGCGTAGGTGTTTGTGGTGGCAGGTGTCAAGTTTGTCTAGAGCTGCCTTTGAGTCTGCCCAGCTGTTACAGTTATACATCATCAAGGATACGCAGGTTGCATTGTCTTTTTACCAAGGGCATCTTTGATCTACGAATCCATAGTTTCCAGAAGGACTGGAAATCTATGTTCCCCATGATGCAGCGTGCAGCAATGTCAGCAGTACTGCAAAGCAGTGAGCCCAGGATTTTACTTTTCCTCCATGGTTCGCCGCCACGGAGTGGATCGTTATTTTCTTTAGTTTCATGCTTTGCAGATATGTATATGTGGGGGAACTCTGTTTTGGATTCATTCATAAAGCGATTCTCAATTCTCAAAAGACTCAAACGCTTCTTAAACGCTTAATAGGTAATTGGTCATCTTCTTCTTTTCGATCGCTGGTATCACACTTGGAGAGCCGTTCTCAAGATGAAATCTGTGGTTTTCTGCAGTTCTTCCACAGGCCCATACAGCTTTTCAAGAAAAGAGGTTGACAAAGGCCAGCTCTCGTCTCTCAGCAGCTGATACGTACTGCAACATTGAAGGATGTGCTCTGTGGTCTGTTCTGCCTCTCCACAAGGACAAGCGGACCATGTCGTAAGGTGGAACCGCCTGTGCATGTGTTGGTTAGTCTGTTATGTCCAGTTCTGAGACGAAAAATGGTCACTTGCTCTGGCCTCGAGAGATGATGGTAGGTATCTTCTGATTGAGGTGTTCTATAGAGTGACTTGATGATAGCCTTCTTCTCTGTATGGTAACCGTGTTTTCTGTCTGATTCTGTTCTGCACCCACCTTTGCCATCTTGTCTGCTCCCTCATTTCCCTGGATTCCACAGTGTGAGGGGATCCACTGCAATGCTATCCGAAAGCATTTGCCGGTTTGTAGTGCTTCTTCAAGTTGTGGCAGCTTACCTTTGGTGATAACCTCAAGGACGGAGCTGGCATCAGATAAAAAGACAATCTGTGCAATAGGGTCTGCTGTTCTGCTGACGGTATTAGCTGCATGAACCAGTGCTTCGACTTCAGCTGTATAGTTTGTGCGGTGTTTGCCTGTCGGTATTGCAGCTGACTCATGTTGTCCGTTTGGATACTGTATGTGCAGTCCGGCACCTCCGCTCCTAATTGCATCTTTGGCTGATCCATCGGTGTAGATCTTTAGCCACGTCTCCTAAGGGTACATTTCTTCCAGCATGACTAGGGTCAGGGCCTTCTTTCTCACATCACTGTGTTCATCTTTGGTTGTGAGATGATGTACTGTGGTGCGAATAGCCATGCTCTCTAGTTTGTTTTCCCAGGGTGCAGATCAAGGGTGTGGTTTGGGTCTTCTATTTGTGCTGGCAACATTTCTCGGTGTTTCCTTTGAAGTGCTTTTGTCTCTTTCACAAAACTTGATCTTTTAAGTCTTCCTGATGACAGCTGTGCTTGCCTGATCTTCATCGGTAATTGGTCATTAATAGTCCGGCACTTTGTACGAATTGTATGTCTTTACTATTTAATAAACATCTTGTCGAATATTTTGAAACTAAATTTGAATGGATGCTGTTGCTGTCATAGGAGCCGTGTCAAATTAGTTTGAAAATATTAAACAGCTAACCTGTATAGTTTTCTTGAAATTGTGATTGAGAGAGTGCACGGATCGATTGACACCAACACGAGCAAGCGTGGGTGGAGCTTAGCTAGACATGGGCATGGCATAGCTAAAACTGGATTGCTCCATTGGATGAGGACATAGAAGTGGGGGGTCTCAGAGCATGTATTACCGCCATCCATAGGGATACTAGTGTTAATAAGTATTATATATGCAGACAATGGCGCATCACATCAAGTGATTAGATAACCAACTGCTCACATTAAACATGAACATTGTCACAGGAACAATCTCTTGAGCGTTAGAAATTGATCTGAATGAAAGCTTACAATTGCCTTCAGGTAGCAAAGCCAGTCAGACAGTTATTTTAAAACCTACCATCTTTTGCCTCCAAAGGGGAAAACTGTCACGTGTGCAGACGTGACAGTAATACATATCTTGTCGTCGCATAATAAGCGCGTGTTGCATTAGTTTCAACACATAAATTCATGGCGATATAATTGGACAGACAAACGCGGCAATGTGAATACTGAAAAAGGCCAGAGATAACAACTGTAATGGCAAAGTGATCTTTCAAAGGTCAATGGCGAATATTATCTTGTGGATATACATGCCTACATTCGTGTACTCGTCAAATGTGGTACACTTAGTCAATTTCGCAGCGTTATCATGAACAACACGCGAGTAAATACACCAACGGAGCCGGATATACAGATTGTAGAAACATTGACACAGATAGGTGGAGTTTCGATTAAAATAGAAAGTGGATTTTTCAAATGTTGAAAGTTAAGAAATTGTGCGTTAGTCGTTTTGTAGATAAACAATTGTCATTCTGATTTGGTAAAATATGGCATGATAAAAGATCAGTAGGGACCATTTAGAATACAATTAAAGCTTCTCTATATCGGTAACGTGTATTTTGTGGCCTTGAAATGGTTGCTCTTAAACCTTTAGCGATTAAATTTCGTCTAGAAAATCAAACAATTGCTTCATGAATGTTCATTTGCAGGCCAAGAGAATACTACCTTTGAAAATTTACGACTGGATTGACTGGCTCGATAATCGAGCCAGTTATTTCAGTGATAAATTTTCAAAAATAGTATTCTTTTGGCCTGTAAATGAACATTCCTCAAGACCACTGTGGAAATCGGCTTTGGCCGTCCTCGACATGAACGTGTTAAAGAGGGGTGGTTTTACGACCACCTGCCTTAAAGTACCGCCATATTATGGCCCGCAAAAGCCATTTAATCTGCTAGATTAGCTATGTTAAGCGACCACCTATTTTCTAGTTTTTACTAACCACCGATTGATATGACAGAGAGAGAGAGAGAGAGAGAGAGAGAGAGAGAGAGAGAGAGAGAGAGTGAGAGAGAGAGAGAGAGAGAGAGAGAGAGAGAGAGATGAGAGAGAGAGAGAGAGAGAGAGAGAGAGAGAGAGAGAGAGAGAGAGAGAGAGAGAGAGAGAGAGAGAGAGAGAGAGAGAGAGAGAGAGAGAGAGAGAGAGAGAGAGAGGGAGAGAGAGGGAGGGAGGGAGGGAGGGAGGGAGGAGGGAGAGAGAGAGGGAGGGAGGGAGGGAGAGAGAGAGAGAGAGGGAGAGAGGGAGGGAGGGAGGGAGGGAGGGACGGGCGGAGAGAGAGAGAGAGAGAGGAGAGAGAGAGAGAGAGAGAGAGAGCTTATAGACAGGTTTCACCGTACCGAGACCGTTATAGACAGGCTTGACGGTACCTCTAAATATCTTAGCTGATGCTCTTTAGACTATTACGATAGAACACAAACGATAATTTATGAGATGTCTATAATTTTATTCTAGCAAGATT
>CM067370.1:97281374-97476374 GCA_034401795.1 Chaetoderma sp. LZ-2023a | reverse complement strand
CGTATAGTATTGTGCAGCAACAAGTGGCGAGGTGACTCGTCAATAAGTAACTAAAGGTCACTCATTGACGCCAGTTGGCCGATTCTTAAATACCGAGCAGGCGTAGTAGCCTTTATGTCGTATAATGCACGAAGCAAAAGTATACAAACTATGACTACATAGATGGCGCTCTGGGTTCACATTCTAAATTTACTTCTTTGTAAGTTTTTGTAAATTACCCTGGAACAAATACACTTACAGTAAAGATTTACAACAGGATGCTAATTGTATATATGTAAGATGTCATAGTCTGTTAATCTAATGAACTCGAAAGTCGGATCACCTCCGGAATATTGACGCGATGCTCATTTGATATTTAAATATACCGATTCCCAAGGTTAGGTTATTCGTCAAAATTATCATCTCCTAAGAAATTAAAACTTTAAAATAAAGTCAATTAAATAAAATAAAATACCATATATCAATATACAACAAGCAGCGAGTGTGCTAGCTTATACAAGTTCAGCTTCTGCTATTTTAGATATCCATGTTCAATTGATACTAGGCCAGTTTGTTTTAATATTTAAGGCGTTTATATGCTAGTTCCCAATGCCAGTTTTGCACCATATATCTTTAAATCTACTTTCTTTTCCATGTCCCACTAGCCTGTAAAATTCACAATGAATACAGTTTATCAACAATGATCAAAATAGCTTGCATGGCTCTTTGGTGGTTGTTTCCTATGTTATCTCTGGCCTCTGAACACCGATGCTTCCAAATGGCCCACACTCCTATAGATAACAGGGTTACTAACAATTCCTTCTCCTTGCTATTAATGATTCGTCCGATAGTTGAGCAATCTTTGAACATAATTGTTTCAGCCATTAATTTCACATATTTGATTCCAAATTTAGCAAGAAGCATATTGATATATACCCAAAAGCCTGTAGCTATACAACACTGTGTAAACAGATGGTCTATTGTTTCCTCCTCAGTATTACATAAAAAACATCGGTCTGTACTTGTTATTTGGCACATATAAGTCAGATGGCCGACCCATAGCCTTCGATGGAGTAATCGCCATGCCAGGTCCCGTGCGGTTGCTGGTAGACAAGGTAGATGTATTGTTTTCCAAGCATTTTCCCAGTTCTTTGGCGTGCATCCTAAAGTGTTCCAATGCCTAACTGCAATAGGAGTCTATCTCCGACTTTGCATTAGAATTCCATACATGGCTCTAGATGCCATGTTGTATTTTATATGCTCTGACTTAACTACTAATGTTGGTTGCAACATATCTCTGTTGCCACGTGCTTTCGGCAATTTGAACCATGTATTGCATTCTTTATTCTAAGAAATAAGCGTTGGGCATCAATATGCCTCATTGATGTTGATCTTGCTACATCCTGCATCGCAATCAATTTGCGAGAATTTGGATTAACTAAATCACGTAAATATTGAATGACATTTTTGGCCATAGAGGGCAAATATAATACAGCATCATTATCACGGATCAACTCGTTGCCCCAAAGACGCTGCTCTAAGGCATCTTCCCAACAACTGGGTTGTGGCATTTATCGTGTAAATATCTTTAAAGCTTCCAGCTGTTCTTTATATACGTTTGGTACCTTCTGATGGTTAGGTGGCAGTTTATTGCACATAAATAAACATTCTCCTGGAAATGGATCTACGTACCTTTGTAGAAGTGTCCATTCAACACTTGACCAGGATGAGTTTGAAGTGAGTAACTTATTCAAGAATTTCAGTTTTAGCGAAGCACACTTTGCTAAAACATTAACCAAATCCAGGCCTCCATCATGCTTTTCATTGGTGAGGATTGACTGCGATACTAAATGGGCTTTGTCCTCCCATAAGAAGGACACAAGTAACGTGTTGATCTTTTTCTCTACTGAATTGGGCATATGAACTACAGAAGCGGTATACCACAGTCCATATAAAATTAAATTATTAAGGGCAAATGTTCTGCCAAATACAGCTAGGCGACGTCGTTTCCAATTTACTAATGCACACTTTAGCTTGGATAGCCTTTCTTCCCAGTTTACTATTACATCCAGTTCTCTACTAAAATAAATACCCAAAATCTTTATGACATCATCTGACCAGTTAATACAATAACATTGTCAGTTCTGTCCTTCAAAGCGCACACAAATAATCCCATAGATTTGTCTCTATTGACTTTAAGCCCTGATGCCTTTGAAAATCTGATAATACTCCATTTAAAATTCTAAAATCTGAATTTTTACCTGCAAACGCAGTCGTATCATCTGCATATTGAGACACCTCTAGTGGCCTTTCTACGCTACATATACATATTCCTTGAAAATCATGACGTTGCCTCAATGTGGACCCCAACGATTCCATAGCTATGACGAGTAGAAGCGGAGACAATGAGCAACGCTGTCTGACACCTCGTTCCAACACTACAGGTAGGCTTGCACGATTATCTGATATTATCGAAAATCGCGATTTCTTTTCCAGCCACAATTTTTTACGATGTGATTTAAAAAAAAATCGATATCTCGCCAAAGTTTTACTGTCATGCCGTATTCTGTCCATTTGTAGCAAAGGTGTTTATTACGGCCAGCTGTTCAATTTATTTCCAAACCAACATCTCTGGAGAAAGGGGTGGGATTATACTAGGAATAGGTAACAAAAGTTGAAGTTCATTCTCTAAAATTACTTTAAAAGACGACATTAATACGAAAATTCAACGCAATTTACCGGTATAATTTCTTGCTGGCTTACTGTATATCTCAAAACCATGATCGCGGGAGTGAAATTATTACGTGGGAAGCTATAAATATTGCCTGTTTTGTAATAAGCATGGTTTATAAAATCAAAATTAATCCAAAATTTGACATTAAATGACGTCGTGGGAATAACTAAATCACGTGATATTGCTTGCTCTCATGTTTTGGAGGCGAGGGTGGTGCGTTCACAAATGTGATAACTAAATGAGATGATATACACGCTTTAGCAAGCAAGGTGAACTATCCGAGCTGTTTCTGAAGGCTAACTATTATTATTAACCGGGTACTCGGTAAATTCGGAGCAGATCTAAACATTAGATGTCTATGGATCTAAAGTACATTCCTAATATCACGTGATTTGTATATTTTTACAAAGACGAGATGAAATGGCAAATTTTAGGATTCATTTTCATGTAATAAACGATGATTTTAACAGAGTACACACTATTTAGGTTGTCCAATATAATAATTTCACTCCCGCAATGATGGATTACATTAAGCCAATGGGAAAGGCGGCAAGAAATTATTAATTGTGTCCTATTTTCGTGTTATTAACGATCGGTCTTAGTTTAAACATCTTGGCGACTGGATTTCAAGGTTTTTTTTTTAATTTACCAATTAGAAGTCATCCGGCTAAATCTGATATGAAAACTCGGAGCAAAACCGATACGGCTACATAACCCACACCATGCAGTCCAACTCAACCCAAGACCAATTCACCACGTGAATTCATATACCTTAAAATAGGCTGTATGATATATCGAAATATCGCGATTTTTTCACCACGATATATCGCGATACCGCCTAGGACAATATCGTGCAAGCCTAACTACAGGTTCAGATAGATGATTATTTACTAAATAGCAACTTGTTATATCAGTATATAAAATATCGACCCATTTAATAAACCTGGAAACAAAGCCAATATGGTCTAAAGACTTAAACAAGAAATCCCATTCAAGTCTGTCAAACGCCTTCTCGTTATCAAGTGCTATTATTGCTGCTGGGATGCAATCCTGTTCAACTAATTGAATAAGGTCTCGTATAAACAATGTGTTATTTAATATCGTTCTTCCTGGTACAGAGCACGTTTGATCATCATCAATTACTTCGCCTAGGACTACGCCAAGTTTTAATGTTAGTGCCCGAGTAATAATCTTATAGTCTACACAGAGTAGAGAGATTGGTCTATAATTCTGTATTTTATTTCTGTCACCCCTCTTGTATATAAGCCGAACATATGCTTGGGCCATCGATGGAGGGAGATGCCCTTGCTTAAAAATGCTAGCTGCTATTTCTTCTAATACTGGACCAAATATGTGCCAGAATGTTTGATAAAATTCAACTGGAAGTCCGTCGCAGCCAGGAGACTTTTCTAACTTCATACCTTTGAAGGATTTTGTCAAATCATCAATTGTTAGTGATTGGTCACAACATTCGCAACATGCATCTGGAAGTCTTTGCGTTATATTAGCTAAATATCTCTAGTTGCAGCTACATCACATCCCTCAGATTTATACAATGATTTGTAAAATTCGGATACTGTTTCCATCATTTCTGCATTTGAGGACAATGATACACCATCATTAGTTTTCAGTGAGCACATTAAGTTCTCTATACCGCTTGCTTTTTCCAAGTTACAAATGTAACGTGTAGGCTTTTCACCCTCGGTGTGCATTTGTGCTCTTGACCTTATTTTGGCCCCATCAAACTGATATTGCTCTATTTCATTTAGTCTACCTTTTAATTTAACTAATATTTCGTAATAATTATATTCTCCACCATTAATTTTCTTATAAATTTTACACACCGACCTCAGAAGCGCCTTTTTACGCTTTCGCATTTCTCGTGCTTCCTGATGGAATACTGCGTTGAAATATGTTTCAGGTTGGATTAAAAATCCTCCCACCAGTCTGTTATACATTCATACAAACTCCTCATTTCATCCCAATGCTTCCAACAACTTTCTACACATTTGTGATAGCAACTATCTCGTAACAAAGGTACGTTGAGTTTCCAAACTCCATCTCCTCGTTTGATCCAGTCAGCATTGTCTAATGTGATGGAAAACATATTGTGATCAGAGAAAGTTACTGGTTTTATGTTAGTTTTACACATGTAACCTTTCAATGAGCGTTCTACATAGATCCTGTCCAATCTGGATGCTTTCTTTCCATCGGTTGAAAACCAAGTAAAGTCCCTGCCCTCTGGATTTTCAATCCGATAAGTGTCTAACAAGCTTTTATATATACCAGAAGTTTTTCAAAATATTATGAGATGTGTCATTAAAATTAGACCTCGCGTTTCTGTCTTTAACTTCATCTAATATGCAATTAAAGTCACGGCCCATAATTAGGTTTTCAGACGTTCTTGAATTATTGTGGAAACATCATTTAGAAATTCACGACGCAATTGATGAGAGGTTGGCGCATAAAGGCACATCAAATTTAAACTTGTGTTTAGTACATCAATTGATGCACAAATCCATCGTCCATTTGTATCTGATGGCGACGATATAACATCAACATAGTTGAGACAGCTGGGCAGGATAAGAATGGCCACTCCCGCACTATTATCTTGTGATAAAGAATAAAAAATCTGCCCTTTTGAAATATCGCGGAGAGATTCATACACTTCAATTTTTTGAATTTTGGTCAACTCTCTCATTTGCTAATTCTTCAAGCAAGTGGTGCTGCTTGAATTCGGTATTTAATCCTCTGCAATTGATGGTGCAGATAATCATAATTTGTAAAATGGTGTTTACAACCGCCATCATCAGATTAACTTGATTTGGGGTTTTAGCTCGTTTCTTAGACAATTTACCTAATTTTCCTGCGAATTCAATGTTTCCTAGTTCTACCACAGACAAATATTCATATTTGGAAATATCAGAATCATGGCGCAGTAGACGATATTTCACGCCTCTCGTCGTTATATATGGCACTATCACTTCACCCCCTTCTGATCGGTACATTACCATTTCATCTTTCATCTGTGAACTCTGTGTTTGGATGGACACATCTGATTCTGCAACTGACATTGTATCATCATCCATACCATTTACTTCAATCTCAGATTCTGAGCTATTGTCTTCTTTATGACGCTTATTCCTTCTTAAGTTACATTTGGCAGGAGCGTCATTTACCATATCTTCAAGCTGACTTAAATCAAGTGGGCTTAGCGGAAAATCGACTGAACTTTCCGTCTTCTGAGTCCTAAACTTATCCTGTCCTAATTTTAATTCATCTTCTAAGGAATTGTAAACTGGATCTTCTGTAAGATCATCATTTTCCTGCGTGTCTTTTACAGCCACGTTTGGCTCCACTGCATTTTGATTATTTTCTTGACTTAAGGTTATACCCTCCTCTAATACTTGAATTTCGCCGACTGCAGTTACTTTAACAGGATTTGATGATTTGTTTGTGTCATTTTCAGTGGCATGAACCACAACAACAGCTTTTGTAGCGATTGCTTCAGAAGCATTTGACTCAGTTGCATTCTTTAATAGGCGATTATCTCCTGATACTGAGGGCTTGTTTTGATTTTTTGGACAGCGCCATTTAAAATGGTCAACTGAACCACATTGGGACAATCTGTTGCCAAATGGTCAGTACTTAGGCAGATCCGGCATTCTTTAATTTTCCCTATATGCCACAAGGGCAGGACAAAGCTGTCATCAAGCGTCAATCTGCTTGGTAAAGGGCAATCCACTTTATCAAACCAGATGCGTCTTACACCGTTTTCTAACCGTCTGTCAAAGGGATACGTTTCCCGGTCAATCTTTTGCACTTTGCCATACTTCTTGAGTTCATTCATGATTCTGTCATCTGAAATTTCTAGTGGAACTTTCATCTTCACTAGCAACCTGTCTGACTCGATTTCCTCTACGTTACAAACTTCGCGTTTTACAATAAGAACATCTTCTAGAAGATTTTCCGTGACCCCCTCATTTGATACTGTTACATTCCATACAGTTTTAGTAACATTGATAAGCTCCTGCAAATCAGCAGGTGCCGTGCCACCGACGTCCTTTAACCCATGATACACGTCGATAGCCGTGACACACCACCCCTTAATTGTTATCTTAAGGCTTAGGGTACGCTTATAGGTTGCCATGGTGTTTTATAAAAAGAGGAACCCCATACTACTACAATATATAATAAAAATATATAACACAAACACGTCGGGGAAAGAGCTAAACACTAAATAAAAAGTGTCCCCTTTTGAAACCCTGACGTCTACCAAGCAATGTACGAATAGAGAGTACAGTCGTATATTTGTTAGTTTGAACCACTTATTAAGCGGTTCACTAACACCTAACTGATTAAAGTATACTAACAGATATATGAATATATAGTACAGTCATATATTTGTTAGTCTGTTCGAGTTGTTTTATATGATTAAAGAACTAGGCTTGCACTTCCAAATGACAAAGGAATTAAATCTACTCACTCTAGCGATCTTGCCAAATATAATGCGCTAGCCAACGAACTATAGAAAGAGCATACTTGCGCGGGAAAAATGTGTTGCATTGAACACAGTAAGAGGAGCACTATTAAATGGCGGAAACCGCCAGCTAAGAGGAGTGCCTTTAGAAAATGGAGACACAAAATCCGCTCCAACCAAGACAAGAATTTACAAATTAAACATAAGGTTTGAAAGGAAATACTAATACGAAATATATGTATAAAATTTATCTACAAAATCACGCTAGAAACTAGCAAATTCGGGCAGCAATTGCAGAGCTAAATAAACGCGTGCGTTCACTTAGACTACTACTACTGCTACTACTACTACTACTACTACTACTACTACTACTACTACTACTACTACTACTACTACTACTACTACTACTACTACTACTACTACTACTACTACTACTACTACTACTACTACTACTACCACTACCACTACCACTACCACTACCACCACCACCACCACCACCACTACTACTACTACTACTACTACTACTACTACTACTACTACTACTACTACTACTACTACTGTCGCAGAATGGCCTGGGTTCTAACCCCACTCAGGTCTAAAACTGAAAAAGCTAAAAATTACTTTCCGATGATGACTGAAGCTATATATCCTAGTGACTGTGCGTCGTCAATAATAGGGTTCATAGAACCAATGATTGACGATAATAAAAAAATTACATGCATGCGAGTGCCTAGTGATATAGCGGGAAGAGTCGCAGAAAAAGTAACACTAAAATATATGGAATGTAACTATCAGTCCCAGTCAATTTGTGTGGTTGTGAGATGGGTAGTTGAAAGCTAGTCGGGTGAAAGAGAATTTTGTCCTCTGGATGATGCTGTAGTAGTGGGCTGCTCGCCTCACAAACGCTAGGCGGAGGGCGTAGCAGAATTACCTGGTTTCGAACCCGACTCAGGTCGAAAACCGAGCTATATCATCAGGTGCGTAGACAGCATGGGCAATATGGAGGTTCTTATTTATGGAAAGTGGAACTCACTTGGGGAGGGCCTGGGTGGCGTTTACCCATCCCACAGACGGATGATGGACGAATCATCACATTTTTGCAAACTGTGTCCATAATTTAGATGACATTTAGCACTGTAGGCTGACTCTCACCTCTCATCTGGTCTGGAGGGTCTGGGCGCCATTCTGGAGATACTATTTAAAACGAACCAATTTGATCTACTATGAACGATTTTATTTAGGTATGCTATAAGCCTAGCGTTATTTTATCGGAAGGAAACCATCTTTAGATAAATTGCTACTACATTCTGCTGGTAACGGTGCGGTATGTACCATTGGCAAAGAAATTTAAACACAAACAACAGACGCAATTAAATTAATTCTTTGAACCAGAGAATCGAAAAACGAAATCTTATTGACAGCAGAGAAAATGTATGCTGTAAACAAGTTTTGGTCTAGAATGGCTTCTAGTCATGTTGTTTCAAAATATGAAATAGTTTATAGTGTACCATTATCGTTGGTCATCAGTTAAAGATATTAAATAATTTAATTTTACTTTGATATCTATTGCAATGGTTTATAATATGGGGTGGAAGGGTTGAGGTAGGGTGGTGTGATGGTGAAGATATGGGCAATCTTGTAAGGAAGTAATTTGCGTTATATATGACATCACAAATTTCCCCATTCTCTACTACGTTCGTGTCTGCCTCCATGGCTGCAGAGTGGTAAATTTCAACAGTTAGAGCATTGGTCTGGAAATGGTTGTGTGATTTAATGGCATTGGCTCGCAATCCGCAATCATATGGGTAACTAACATACCAAATTTGGTTGAATTCCGTCAACTCTGATATTATGTTCCCCCACATCCACCCTGCCCTAACACCACCCTGGGGGGGGGGGCTGAGCCTAATGCAAACGTTGTATTGTAGTCCGCAATCGTATGGGTAACTCGCATACCAAATTTGATTAAATTACACCCAGCAGTTATGGAGGCGATACCCGGATGGACAGACGGATAAACGGGCTGGCATTGGCGAGCAAGACAGCCGGACGAAGGCAATTGCAATAGACCATCCGTTGATTTTTTCAAAACGCGTGGGGATAATTAATTCGAAATTTAATTAAAAAGTAGATATATGTAACTCTGAAACCATGGAATGGCATCCAATAATTCCAATTCTGAACAGTTTCCCTGGGCGATCGGGATGGGTGAGCGGGGGGTGGAGGGCAGTGGGGTGGGTTGGTGGCGCAGTGGCAGAGAGAAGATGGAGGGTGAGACCTACAGCTCCAGAATCCACTCCATAGCCGTGGACACTACCTTCCAGGCCATACCATAAATAGGAAAATTAAATACTCTATGCACCCCTAATATAATTCTTGGAATTATGACTGGTGTATTATAGGGCACCTACACACAACTATGGTTTATTGCCTGATTTGAACGGGCATTTATAAACCTCAATGAAACCCATATATTGCAAGTTCAAAACAATAAGTTGTTGATTATCTAAAAAAGACTGAATGCCCTTGCTATCATGACAATGCTGTTCAGTCAAAATTTAAAATATTAACAGAAAAATTCTCAAATGATATGAAATAATAATTGTAATATGTCTCTGGCGTTGAAAGCGTTAACATTTTATGTGATTCTAAAATGATGCGAGTTTCTGTTTAAAATGTGTATGGAGAAATAGCGGAACTCTGACTGTGTCGGTGGGTTCGTCCGAACACCCGAACCCCCTCTGGCTACTCGCTTGATCCTAATGTCAGTGCGTTGCCAATGACAGGGTTTGTAGAACTAATGCTGGGCAATAATAAAACTACTACTACTACTACTACTACTACTACTACTACTACTACTACTACTACTACTACTACTACTACTACTACTACTACTACATTATTTATGTGTTTAATATATTTCTATTGCAGAATCAAAGATGGCCAATATATTGCCCGCAAGGTTACGTCATAAATGACTGCAAGTGTCACGCGATATTCTCAGTCGCGCAAGACGTTATATTCGTCATAAAATTATATTATCAACTCAGTTCGAACGTTACGTTGGGGACCATACGCTCTGTGACTTCTAAACTGTCAAATGAGTTAGAGATGATATTTAGAAGCTTTCGAGTTCGAATAGTAAACACCTTCAAAACGACTATATATTCTGAGCCACAATACGCGATCACTGATATGCCTACCTTTTTTCGCCCCATATTTGTAATGCATGGCGATATCTTTCATGTTGATATACAACCTATAGATGGGATTCTCACGAAGCTATCCGGTCTACAGTCAAGAACGTTTAGCTTTTACATAGAGGGCATTACTGGTAATATCACCCTTGACCCGTACTTCGATAATCTGACGCTTTGCTCCTTTCATGAAAAGATAGCAGTGCCGGAGCAGCTATGGACAAGTAAATTGCACAAGAGAGATAATGGGACAGCTGGATATTCTAAAGATGTAGAGTGTCTAGGTCTCGAAAAGAATATCTTACATACCGGATCGAAGTCTAAAGCCGACAACATCGCAGTGGGTGTGAAGAAACATCCGGACATGATACAAAAGCATCGTACTAAAACCGATGGACAGAATCAACCGTTTTGTGCTGATGAAATTGTGGAGACAACTGAAGCTAGGCCACACATAATGACTTCACATTCTATTACAAAAACGAACACCCCAGACGATGATGCTATTCCAGGCTTGAGAAAACACGTTGTTCCCATATTAACAGTTAATATTCTCGAGCGTCGTATGCACGCGATTCCTAAGCGACCAGAGTTCTATGCCTTCCACGACCTCACATGCCAGTATGTAAAATTCGAGCTGTCCAAAATCACCATGGATGTTAGTAGAAAAAGAATTTCTTTTAATAGTTCAGAATTTGTTCTCAAAACATCTGATTTTCAGATATGTGGTGGAATGATAAAAATATGTATAGATTTCGTAAACCTCGTGAACGCGCACACTAGTGACGTCGTTAAAGGAATACTATCATTCGTTTGCATCACATGCTCAATGGTTTGTCTTCTAATTACGTTATTTCTGTACTATTTGTTTAAACAGTATAATAGTCTACCGGGTAGAAACATGGCAGGTGTGATAGTCGTTCTGTTTCTAGCACAGCTAGTATTTCAGCTGAGTGTCTCTATCCGGTATAATCAGGTTATGTGTGCTATTATTGGAGTGCTTGTCCATTATCTGTGGCTGTCTGTAATTGCTTGGACGAATGTATGTGCATATAATATGTACCGAGTGTTCACCAAACCACTTAAGGCCCATTCTAGAAACCCAGTCACCACATTTACGATATATGCCCTTTATGCTCTACTGGAACCAATGGGTATTGTGCTATTGTGTATTTTTGCCAACCTTGGATTATCAGGCGGTACTGACATTGGCTATGGAGGCAATGTCTGTTACATTTCCAAACCGATACATGCTGGAATATTTTTCACTTTACCAGCTGTGTTAATGGTCGTGGCGAATATAGGACTTTTCTTACGGACATTGATAGAGTTCAGGACAATTTCTCGGTCAGCGCTATCAACACATCACACTGATCGCAATTACGTCAAACTGGCATTTAAAATGTCTCTCATTCTTGGCTTCACGTGGATTTTCGGATTTCTCGCTATTTGGACAGAAGGCGTTTTTCTTGAGTACATTTTCATCGTTCTGAATGGGTTACACGGCGTGTTTATCCTCGTGTCATTCTGCAGTTCTAAGCAGGTGCGGAGAGCTATGTTTGGGAGAAAGAAATCCACTAGCCAGAGAGGATCCAGACCCACCAGTGCGCCCACAGTGACGTCAGGTCTGTCGGATACAACTGCATAAAAGATACATCCAGTAATATCGAGGAAGACGTAATGGATGAGTCTAGTTTTAGCTATGCCCCACCCATCTCCAGCTAAGCCCCATCCACGTTTTACCATGACTTCCATGAATATCAATTTCCAGAAAACTGCAGGCAAGCTGTTGAATATTTTGAAACTAATTTAACTGGGTGCTATCACTGCTTATGTTTCAAAATATTCAACAAAATGGTGATTAAATAGTACAGACATACAATTTGTCCAACTTAACGGACTATTAAGCGTTTATGACGGACTTGATTTGATTGTGACGTCAAGCTGCATGTGAAGAAACTCATTATGACGCCATATATTTGACTGACAAATTAGATTCCTCAATTACCAGTGAATCATCACCCAACACACAAATACAGTAAAGCTCATAAATAAGTTAAAATGTTTCAAAAACAAAAACTGAAATCTGTTATTTAGTATGTGTTTGAACACATGTAATAAATATTCTGTTGACAAGGACATTTCAGGGAGAGAACGAACGAACGAACGAAGAACGAACGAACGCACGAGCGAGCGAACGAGGGAACGAACGAACAAAAGAACGAACGAACGAACTAACGAAGCAATGAACAAACAAGCGAACGAACAAATGAACGAACGAATGTAAGAATGAACGAAAGAAAGAATGAATGAAGGAATGAACGAACCAACTAATCAACAAACGAATGAATGAACAAATGAATCAATGAATCAATGCATGAACCAACGAATGAATGAATCGACGATTGAATGAAGGAACGTAAGCGTACTTAAAGGGTATGCCTGCCAACTGCATTTTTGTTGGGATGGAACTCTAATTGGAACTTTGTTTTCTGCAATAATTTAAAGGTATTGATCATTTGAACCTAAAAGACATAAACATATAAAAACCATCATATTTATGTAGGAAATCTTCTGTTAAAAATTTTGAAATTAATTTGATAGGTAGGCCTACCTGTCAAATTAGTTTCACAATGTGTAACAGCTCACGTGTAAGAAGGTCTATTGAGGGTCTGGAACTTCGTAGTTCAAAAGGTTCAGAAATGTGTTCGATTCATAAAATTTTCCTTTGTAAATAAAAGATAGTACAATACATCCCTAATTTTATTTGTGTGATTAAGGCCGATCATGCGAGGGAAGGGCATCAGAATTCATTCATCCGATCTCCAGAGTATAATAACCGCCTTTGTAGTAGAAGAATATATATTTTAATCACACTCTAGTTTTCAAATTTTTTAAAAGCATCGCTGCTTTTGTATCAATGGTGGTTGCTCAATATCAGCAGCCAAACATTATGTAGTTATCGCGTTTACTTTAAATGATAAATCAAACCTGTTAAGTGTAGCTTATCACTGAATGGACCTTTCCAGTTTTTGCTATGCCCCGCCCACCTCTAGCTAAGCTCCACCCACACTTCGCCGTGTTGTAATTGATCGATCCCTGAACTTCCCGACTATTAATTTCGAGAAAACTATACAGGTAAGCTGTTGAATAATTTGAAAAGTCTTGCTTAATGGAAATTCAAAACAATCACAAAGTACTTAACCCTTTAACACTATTATCAACCAAAACGGCTTCTGTAATGTCCATTTGTAGACCTAGAGAAGACTATTTTTGAGAAATTACCGCTGGAATGACTGGCTCGATAACAGAGCCAGTCATTCCAGCGGTAACAATTTCTAAAATAGTCTTCTCTGGGACTGCAAAAGGACATTTTCTATGAGAAAATTGAAACTTTCTTGAACAAACTCAAGGGTTAAATAAAGGCTTATCTAATAAGTGCTTTGACAGTCAATGTAGCTTCGCTCAGTATGCACTCGCAACAGAATATTTATTAAATAGTAAAGACATACAATTCGTACAACAACGCATAATCCGCCTTCAAATATGCGTTCGTGACGTACTTATCTACGTCATTCATGGCGTCATAATGACGTCATTCATTATGATGTCATTCTACACGTCACGTAGTTGATTATAGCGTCATATGATGGGTGGATAAAGTGGAAAGGTCTATTAAGTCATTGTCGAAAACACCTACTCACCATTATAATCTGCATTGCTTAGTTTTGGATTTTAGGGCTAACTGTGCACTTGCGTCCACACGACAGTCTTTGCAGTTTTTGTATGCTTAATGTCCGTTAATATACAACCAGACTGTTGACATCTTGTCACTCGAGAGCATTAAAAAGCCATGTTTTCGTAAAGCATGCGAATTTTTTTTTTATGTTGTAAAATTGCGATTACGTAGATAGTACTATGAACATATGGATTGATTATTTCCAAATATACAAAAAATTTGGAAAATTGCTTAATTTTTAAGATCCTGTTTTAACCAATTTTATTTTACAATATCTGTACAAATTAACCGAAATAAATATCTACGCACTCGTGAGTTTATGTCCAGGATCTTATTTTAACACATTTCAGTGCACATTTGGCGGCATATGAAAATGAGCGTGTATTTTGTATTAACAATAGTCAGTAATGTAAAAAATAAATCGCCTCATGATCATTTTAGAAACTCACATCACTGTATTGCTGTTTAATTCATATACACATTTTATCACATTTCGTTTACTTGGATAAGGAAAGTGACGAGATATTGCTCAGCGTAACCTTATGATGTGTGAATTGGTGCCCGCGTCCATCTTCATGTTTGATGAGGAAGGCAACTTGAGAATAACAACAGCAAATTCTGTGCTTAAGACCAAAATTAAAGTAGATGTTTCGTCTATGCTATGCCATGTTCCAGACGTTAACATCATTGGCGGATGTGCTATTCTGTGGGTAATCCACTGGCCTAATAATGGAACTTGTAAAGTCCTTACAACGACGGTATGCAATTACATATTTCACAAGGCAGACAAGAGCAATGCTTATCGGGTCTTCGATAGTCTAAATCCTAATTGTCTGTATCATCAGCGCCACTAGTGTCATCTGTTGCACGCTCATTGATATTGAAAAAATTTGCGTAGGCAGGACTACTACCACAAGCTCAGTTGAATGCGCAAACAAGTTGCCACCACATACCGTCGCAGTTCTCACTTATCACCTTTACACGCTCACTTTGATGCGCAGACACACCTGACCAACTTGCCGATTGTTCAGGGAGTGTAGGGTACTCCCTCTTTCAAGTTCTGTGGGATTATCCGGATTAGGTATTTGTTATTGTTATCCGCCTTTCATCCAGTGTCATCTGTTGCACGCTCATTGATATTGAAAGAATTTGCGTAGGCAGGACTACTACCACAAGCTCAGTTGAATGCGCAAACAAGTTGCCACCACATACCGTCGCAGTTCTCACTTATCACCTCTACACGCTCACTTTGATGCGCAGACACACCTGACCAACTTGCCGATTGTTCAGGGAGTGTAGGGTACTCCCTCTTCCAAGTTCTGTGGGATTATCCGGATTAGGTATTTGTTATTGTTATCCGCCTTTCATCCATTGTCTACTTCATTGAGAGGAGGGGGATCTCCAGTCAAGGCACTGTACCATTGAGCGAGCTGATGGTGTGCTCTGCGAACATTCTGGCCAAACGCTTCAGTTGTTGGGGCAAACTACACAGCTTTGGTGCCACTGTTGTTTTCCAAGTCTTCCGCGCCCATTGCCGCTTACGGCACTCAGTCATGGAAGGACATGGTGTCTTGATGCGGTGGTACGTGGTCATGAAAGCTGTCGCTTGGTGACGTTGACGACATCTGCCATTAGTTGGTCGAGTTGATCCTATGTGTAGCTTTGGGAGCCACAACGATGGCTGCTGTCTTGTCAAATCTGTAGATCGCTGCAGCTGCATCATAGCCAGTTAAAGCACATCGTTCTCTTGCACTGTCTCGCCCTCCCGCTTTGCTCCCGTAATTGCTCGATAAGAAATAAATGATGAGCTGATTGGCCACCCTCAAGCCAACCGGCGTAATGTTACTTCACATTTCACATAGCAAGAGATCAAAGGTCTCCATGTACGGCCACAAACAGTGGAGCGATGTAAGTGGGCGTATGTTAGTACGATGGTTAAAGCACAGAGTGCCAAGATTTTATGCATGATCCTAGCATGTCTGTGAGCGGTTTCCCTCACATCAAAGCAAAAACGACTTTGGATTACTAACTGAATTATCACAGAGGACTGGAGCTTCTTGCTCGAGTAGAAGACGAGTAGTAAAGCAAACACGTCTGTGTCATCACACACCGCACTACTAGTGAATCTGGCTCTTGTTTTGCAAGGTGGAGGGCTTGCTGAATAATGACACTATCCGCTTCTTCGTATGTTATGGCAAGATCCAGATGAGGCGTTTTGCGTATCTTTGCCACCTGTGTGGGTACTGTGTTATCCCACTGTAATAATCAACTTGTGATAATGTGTAACATTCTGAAGGAGCGCTTCATCAATTAGAATCTGCACGCAAATGAGGGAGTTAAGCTCTGCCTTGTTGGCGGAGTTCTTGAGCACGGTCTTGCGAACAGGCAGATCGGGTTTTAAGATCGTGCTGGCGGATACGGGTAGCAGTTGCTCGGGCACATAGTGACCTTGGTTGAGTCGCGATATCGGTCGAAAAACAGGTGCACCTCAGCTTCAGCGAACCGCATGGTGAGCCACACCTTTACACCCGATATGAACATGTCAACAGTTCCGGGATTTGGCCAGTCCATTGTCCAAAGAACAGCCGACACGACAATCACGTTAGCTGATGGGTTTATGTATAGTTTTCTTCAACGTTGGCCTACCGGTAGCAACAAGCATTTGGCCATCAACACACGCACCCATGGCGGATAAGCGGTCAGCTTCGTAATGAGCACTTGTTGTAGGTCAAGGTAGCATTGACTTACTAGAAGTCCATTCACACAAGTGTATATTTATTCTTGGTCAATCATAGCATTCTGCTCAAATATGAAACGTTTTCTCTTAGCGCCGAAGGTGACTTGTTTTGAAAGAGAGGTGTAAAAGCCTTCTGGCCATAACCCATAGAACTGTACAGCTGCTCAGACCCGATCTCCATGTCCCTGCCAACGTTGACATTTAGTTTGGCTCTTTGACTACTTCAGATGTTGATCAGACATAATGCCACGTGGGTAGTTGGATTCATTGTGCCAATTCGAGACTCTAGAGCTGGGCGTAGCTATCATATCCGTCTCGAACGATATGATTTGCAGACGCCTCCATGTGGGTCATTTGCACATTCTCTTCACACAAGACATCTGATTGAGGCCACCAGTGAAGGCCATGCTGGCGTCCATACTGTACAGCAACGTCACCATTGTTTGAGTGCTCTCTGTGGTTCCAATAATGCCACCTGGTCTATGTCCTTTCCTCATCCACTTTGTCACAATAAACATATTACGCCACTGCCCATTGTAGAGACCAGAATTATTTTATTTACATGTCCACTGCTTTCAATCAAAATCGCTGAAATATCATACAGAAGACGCACACGATTACGACAGATTATAGGGGTTTTATGCTGACTTTTGTGGCCATCTTAGATTTATATTATCAAGATGACTGCCACATTCTAAAATACATTCATATTCTTATTCCTCCAAATTAAAAACAAATTTATAGATGTCAACATCATCATTCTAATGCACCTACAACTGATTATATGCGTGTTACCATGATTTTGACTTTTTTGGTTAATTTGGCATCCATCTTGAAATTCCGTCATCGATATGGCTGTGAAATGTTAAAATAACTTCAGAATCGGATTCACCACCCTCGAAAACTAACCTATGTATGCCAACAACATCATTCTACTGCACTAAAACAAAAAGAGTTATGGCAAAATCTAGATTTTGGTTCTGTACAGCGGCCATCTTGGCGGCAATCTTGAATTCTGAGAAGCCCAAAATTTCATCTAGACACCAAGTACTATAAAAAAATACCAAAAAAATGATAGTAAACAGACTTTGAAAACCTTTCTAGAATTATTGGGTTCTGCCAAAGGACTACCACTATTGATGATGAAGATGCCGATAATGACGATGCCAACGATGAAGATACCGATTTTGTAAAATGCAATGTAACATAGCAGAAGGCAGCGCTTGCTATTAGCGGTGGCTACTGATAAAATACCAATAACTGCACAAAATTATTTTCGGCTTATAGCCTGTATCTTATGAGACGCTTTTCAATTAAACTCATAACATTTTAATAATCTTAGCATAATTTACATAAAAAAGAAATGTAAAAAATTCTCAAAAGATACACAAACTGCAAAAAACGTCATGTGGACGCGATTGCAAAAATTTCTGTCCTACTGTCGGACTATTACTATTCCATAAGGTAATGGACCTTTCCACTGTATCCATCTATCATATGACGCCATAATCAACTACGTGACGTGTAGAATGACATCACAATCAATGACGTCATTATGACGTCATGAATGACGTAGATAAGTACGTCACGAACGCATATTCGAAGACGGACTATGCGTTGCTGTACGAATTGAATGTCTTTACTATTTAATAAATATCTTGTTGAATATTTTGAAACCAATTTGACAGGGCGCTATTGCTGCCATAGGCAGGGCATAGTTAAAACTGTAATGGTCTTTTGCAATAGAGATTTAGAGATAATCAATATATTGCGACACACGCGGAGAAGGGAGTGAGGTTATGGTCAGGCATTATAAACCACGTCTCTCGTAAGGGGGTATCTCCTATTTATAGTGGAATAATGAAGACGCAGAATAGTTATATCATACTGGCTAGACGATTAGAAGCGAGGAACCCTGAAAGAACAAAACGCATTCTGGGGAATAATCCAAGAGTTGTATACTTACCGCAAAAAACGAACCATGACTTGCGCTGATTTATTAAATTAACTAAAACCTGATAAAGCAGGTTACTGGCCCGGCACAGGGCCAATCGGGCGCAATAACCATCGTTAAAAAGGACGTGTGTACATATTTTCGCTTGCATATATAGATGATCAGAAAATTCGAAAAGAAGAGAGGAAGATGAATAACGTTAAAGTTAAAAAAGTCTGTTAGGAAGTATTGAACCGCCGAATTTAGACTGGATCGGCAACAGAAAGCTTGCATCCAGTGTTTCTCATGGCGTCTAAATTTAAGTTCCGGTGATCATAACCCCACCCCTTGAAATCTGGCGGTCCTCAGCTGAAAGCGGGTGTATGTGTGTTCTAAACTGAAATCGGATGCTCCCAAGCAGCATTGCTCATCCATACTACAATGGACCTTTCCAGTGTTTGCTAAGCCCCGCCCACCTCTACCTAAGCTCCACCCACACCTCGCCAAAGTTGTGATCGATCGATCCCTGAACTCCCTGACTACCAATTTCGAGAAAAGTATACAGATAAGCTGTTACATATTTTGAAACTAATTTGACTGGGTGCTGTTAAACATAGTCCGTCTTCAATTATGCGTTCATGACGTACTTAGCTTCGTCATTCATGACGTCATAATGACATAATTGATTATGACGTCATTTCACACGTCACGTATGTAATTATGATGTCATATGATGGATGGATAAAGTGGAAAGGTCCATTAGAGGGTGCCATGGATTCACAAGTGTGAATTATGCTTGTCTTATGCTAGATTTTGTAGGTATTTTTGTTCAAAAGCACATAAAAACTATTACGTATTTAACAATCATCCGTGGGACCCACTACTATTATTTTGGGAGGTCCCAAGCTACGTTAAAAGGACCATTATGAGAATCACTGCTTGCAACCAGTGTACAAAATTATAAATCTGACCAAAATTAGATAACGCCAGGAGTGAGGAAATGATGTCTTATTTTACTTATCCCTTTCAACATCCACACCGAGACATTATTCAGTGAGAGAGCATTTTGTTGGATTAACATCTCTGGTGTCAGCGTTAACAACTTAACATACGCTAGCGATGCAGCTAAAGTCATGAAGCGCTATTGATGTCACTAGAAAATGTAAATGTGAAAAGTTCGCAGTGCGGTCGTGAGATGCTTACACATCAAACAAGACAATTACCATAAACAACAAGAAACTGAAACCAAAACTTTCCAAATGCACCCATAATTACGAATGTAGTATTGGGTCGGTGCTTGGCAATATGACCCGGCATTGGCCACGTCCATGCCCAGTATCAATGGGTGTGGTTTGGATAAGTATTGAGAGACAGGAGTTGATGATAATGATTCTACTGGTTACAACGCCGGCTTATCTTTAGAGGTGTCAATTTCTGACCATGCCTGCCCGTTTCTAGCTAAGCTACGTCCAGCTTTTTCGCCTGACAGAATCGATTTGAAATTTTAAAACTTGAATTCCGGGAATCTAAATTCCACGATAACTATACAAGTAAGTTGTTGGATATTTTGAAACTAATTTAACTAGGACTGCTGATGCCTATAGCAGCAACAGCTCCCGGTTAAATTAGTCTCAAAATATTCATCAGAACATTTACTAGATTGCAAATTCACCAAAGACATACAATTCTTGCGCTTCGTGACAGACCTTTCGATTTTCGTGACGGAGGTATAGGCCTACGTAAGTTTGTTTTGTGACGTCAGTTATCATGGGACATATTTGACAATGACGTCCGACACTTGAGTGACAGATCGAATCTCTTCATTAAAATACCAAGGAATATATGCATCAAATCTTTTTTTCCATTCAACTAACGAAATCCACCCTGAGTGGTGAGTGTATGACGTGGTGCGTTAGGTACAAGAAAATGGACACTGCAGTTATGATGTTATGATTGATTATTGGTGTATATCGGATTATAAAGCGACGTAGATCGAGCACACGTTGGAGCGGATGCTAGAGCCGGTTTGTTCATTCATGAGGGCAGTGACGCCTTCAGGAGTCAGACTAGGTACAGCGGCACGAGCTCACTCAATCACCGCTTTACCCAAATACTGAAAACACCAAAAACCGAGCAGTCATTTAAATTAAACCAACGAGTTGTGCAGATTTAGTTGCGATTGTCTGTCATCTTGTCAAATTATTTACATGTCTGACAAAGCTGTTTATAAGTCACAATCTTGGCGCATCGCAATGGACCTTTCCAGTTTATCCATTCATAATTTGGCGTCATAATCAACTACATGCCGGGTGTCGGATGACGTCATAATCAATGACGCCATGAATGGCGTAGATAAACGATATGTTTGTGCACGTCGCAGGCCCATATGTAAATTGGTTTTCGCCGCGCCCATTTGTAAACGGCGCATGCCCATTTGACAATTGGTTATCGTCGCACACGTTTGTAAACGGCGCACTTCAAATACACCAATATCATATTTGCGCCAATGGGCAAACATCTATCCATTCATTAATTTCGTCTTGCTGATCATTTCAGCGATTCCTTCAGTCGGTTAGTCAACGTATGTTCGTATGTGTGCGTATGCTCATTCATACATGTGTTTCTTGTTTATTTATATGTTCGTCCGTCCATCCGTCTGTCCGTTCATTCACTCATTCGTTCAGTCAGTTAGTCACTAATTATGCGTACATCAGAAAAAGAATGAACGCATATATGCTTGTATACATCAGCAGGTGCAGGACAAGTGAATTGATTCAAGGCGCTGATTAATCCATTGTTTTGTGAATACAAATAATGTCTGTACTTAAGAATCAAATTGATGAGAAGTTTAATAACGCAATGATCAAATGAAGTTACTAACTTCGAGTAGAATTCGCGTATTGGATGACATTCATAAACACTTTAAATAATCACGCTGATCATCCCAGCAAAACGCATTCGGTTCGTAAAACGGGATTTGGTTTGTAAAACGGGATTCGGTACATTGCAACAACAATGATTAGATAAGTAAAGTTAAATATTTTCCCTTATGCAGTTTGAAAACTTCAGTTTAGGCTAAGCAAATATGAAACAGAATGTATCCTTTCTAAGATGTTTGAACTTTAGCTTCAAAGCGTGGTCATGATTTGATTTCAAAAGTAGTGAAGATTTCTCTCAGTTTTTGACTTTCGCTTCAAATATCTTTCTATCAAAAGGTTGTGTTCAAGATATGCTATCAAACACAAATATATATCTAAAGAAGATCCATCTAAAAGATTTCGAGAAATCAGCTTTTCCGTGCCCACATAGTAAACCTATGGGAATTTTAAATATGGGTCTTTGAACTGCGTCTACACCTACGGTTTATATCGGATTACCACCATTCTTGGGTGGGATGTTAGCCTTTGGATCCCAGATAGGTGCGATGATTTTGGGTTCAAAGTTCAAAAGGCAACGGCACCGCCAAGTGGTCAAATTTATCAGTTTCAATTTTGACATGAATTCCCTCCCTTTATCCATAAAAGCTGACTGAGATTCATAGTTTGAGTGAAATATGTTTTCTGTCCAAGCCCGTCATCCCTCAACAACTGTACACATTTCTTGGTTATTTCACATTTCATGGCCTTTTCCTTGATTTTCACGAAAGCCTTACGAACCTAATATCACACACAAGCCGGATCCAATCGTAATGGTTCCGAAGTGACCCGACCTGAATGCCACTCTTTAGTTGTTAAAGTTACCAGTTTCCGTTTTTGTCAGAAATCAACTCCACTTTTCCAGACATGTTCAATGGCCATGTACGAAGAGGCCTTATACTATTTCTTAATGGCCAGTCATCGCATATTTACAGTTACATCAGTAAATATCTTGTAGTTAGAGTTTGATATTTGTATATGAATCAATTAATTAGTAAAGCACCCTGACATGAGTTGCGTGATCAATGCCATGGGGGGAATATGGCTTGAAGACATTTTCATGTAGGTTTAACAATATATAACAGGTTACGGCAAAAAACAGGTTACCACATGCCGAATATGTTGTTTCTAGTATATCAGGGCCAAATGGCAAATATTTATTAGGGTATTCTGTTTATCAGGTGGCACCACACTAGCCTAACACTGTGTGAAAGTTAAGCAGGGTGTGGAACCACACCAGTAAACGAATGGATGTGTAAATGTGGAACAACACTTGCCTAATATCGTGTGAAAGATATGCCGGGTGTGTAAAAGTTAGGTGGGGTGTGGAACCACACTAGCCTAATATTGAGTGAAAGATATGCATTGTGTGGAACAACGACAGCAATTTGAATGAAATGTAGAAGTTAGGCATGGGGTAGAAAGACTGTATGAACAATAGTTAGAGTGGTGAAAAAGTATCAGGATTTAAAACAAATGAGAGACAAGAAACTGTGCTCGACATCCTCGGGCGATGCGCTCTTCCCAGGAGCTTAGCATAGTTATGTGAAATGCACGTGGTCTGAGTGCAACATCAAAGAGGCAAACCTTAGGTACAGACTGTGAACACTATAACATCGATATTATATGCATTCAAGGGACTACAGACAGGCCATAAGCTAGTACTCTTGGAGCAAAAACAGGCCACATATCAGGATTTAGTGTTTGTAATCGGACCAAGGGTCTTGGACCATGTCATTAGTTTTGAATACGTCAGTGATCGCATTGCATTCATTGACCTGGCTATGCCTACACGAAAACACACCACCACTAAGTGTCGCATTGTCAATGCATATGTCCCAACTACCGAAAAAGCCAAAGACAATCCAGCAATATTAGATTCCTTCTGAGCTCCGAAATTGTAATCCCAGCTAGATGGCAACTGTTCGTGTGTGGAGATTTCAACTCCAAGCTGGGTAAATTCGGAATTGCGGACAAAAGTTCAGAACTTGGCTTATGCATGGGATCGTATGGAGAGGGCACACGCAACAGCAATGGAGGTGCACTGGTGTCATTCCTTTGTTCCAATGGCCTATTTGCTACAAATACGGCTTTCAAACACCCATGCAGTTACTGGGCAACATGGACCGGACACATTGCTGATCACAAAGCCCCAAAATGTTCTAAGGCTACAACAGCTGTCTTCAACCAAATAGACTTCATACAATGCAAGACAGAAACAAACCCCTACTTCGGGATGCTCGTTCCTATGGAGGAAGAGACCTCGATTCTGACCATAAGCCAGTCATTAATGCCTTCAGATGAACGATCTCTACCTAATATATAAACGCCATAGTGGGCAAGAGAGTAGAGTCACCTACAACCTACCCAAGCGCTTCAGCGACACTGACACTCAAATGTCATACAAAAAGGCCATCGGGGAGCAGACAGCTAACATCGACGTCTGCTCTGATCCAAACGAAGCCCTAACCAAAATACCGAAATCTATGAAATCATCAGCTACCAACCCTCTAGTAGTAAAACTGTCAGCAGAGCAGAAAACATTACGGCTGTGCATCTATCAGTGGCCACATTGAAGACCACATCCAAACTATGCTGGGAGCACATCATCATTCTGCGCCGCATTAGCAATGCTTAAAAGATCTTGCTATTCAACAAGCAGACTTCCTAGCAGATGAAATGACTGCCATGGATGACTGTCACAAAATGCTTCGGAAAGGCTGAGCCCTGAGAGTTACTGAATAAACACCACCACTCACTGTACACAACTCTGAAGGACACTTTATCAGGACTGACCAGGGAAAAGCTGAGGTGATTCGAGAATGGCTCAAGGAACGGTTCACTGACAATGAGGATAAGCCTTTGTACCCATTCTCAGGAGATCCCAGGCCATTACTAACACCAATTAAAACAGCAGAAGTTGAGGAGGCACTTAAAGCCCTGGAATATGAATGGTGCGTCTGGACCTGATGGAATGAGCAATGAATAATTCAAATATGCAAGTGACATTATCTCAAAACTGATCACGCACCTAATCAATTCAGGTTTTATGCATCACAATCCCATCAACGCTTTAGGCACCCTTATCAAAGAAAGAAACAAAGATATAAACAAAGAAAGAAACAAAGATAGAAACAAAGAAAGAAACAAAGAGTTAAACAAAGATAGAAACAAAGAAAGAAACAAAGACAGAAACAAAGAAGAAACCAAGAGAGAAACAAATATAGAATCAAAGACAGAAACAAAGAAAGAAACAAAGAAAGAAACAAAGGAAGAAACACAGATAGAAACAAAGACAGAAACAAAGAAAGAAACAAAGGACGAAACAAAGACAGAAACAAAGAAAGAAACAAAGAAAGAAACAAAGATAGAAACAAAGAGAGAAACAAATAAGGAAATAAAGATATAAACAAAGCAAGAAACAAAGATGGAAACAAAGATAGAAACAAAGTTAGAAACAAATAAAGAAACAAAGATTGAAACAAAGAAAGAACCAAAGAAATAAACAAAGCAAGAAACAAAGATAGAAACAAAGAGATAAACAGAGAGATAAACAAAAAAAGAAATAAAGAAAAAACTAACGAAAGAAACAAAGGAAGAAACAAAGATAGAAACAAAGAAAGAAACAAAAGAAAGAAACAAAAGAAAGAAACAAAAGAAAGAAGAAAAGATAGAAACACAGAAAGAAAGAAACAAATTGAGAAACAACGAAAGAAAAAAGATAGAAACAAATTGAGGAAAAAATGAAAGAAGAAAAGAAAGAAACAAAGAAACAAACAAAGATAGAAGCAAAGATAGAAACAAAGATAGAAACAAATTGAGAAACAATCAAAGAAAAAAGATAGAAACAAAGAAAGAAACAAAGAAAAAAACAAAGATAGAAGCAAAGATAGAAACAAAGATAGAAACAAATTGAGAAACAAAGAAATAAGAAAAGATAGAAACAAAGAAAGAAACAAAGATGGAAGCAAAGATCGAAACAAAGAAACAAAAGAAAGGAACAAAAGAAAGAAACAAAAGAAAGAAGAAAAGATGGAAACATAGAAAGAATCAAATTGAGAAGCAACGAAAGAACAAAGATAGAAACTAAGAACGAAACAAAGAAAGAAGAAAAGGTAGAAACAAAGATAGAAACAGATTGAGAAACAATGAAAGAAAAAAGATAGAAACAAAGAAGAAACAAAGATAGAAGCAAAGATTGAAACAAAGAAAGAACCAAAGAAATAAACAAAGCAAGAAACAAAGATAGAAACAAAGAGATAAACAAAGAGATAAACAAAAAAAGAAATAAAGAAAAAACTAACGAAAGAAACAAAGGAAGAAACAAAGATAGAAACAAAGAAAGAAACAAAAGAAAGAAACAAAAGAAAGAAACAAAAGAAAGAAGAAAAGATAGAAACACAGAAAGAAAGAAGCAAATTGAGAAACAACGAAAGAAAAAAGATAGAAACAAATTGAGGAAAAAATGAAAGAAGAAAAGAAAGAAACAAAGAAACAAACAAAGATAGAAGCAAAGATAGAAACAAAGATAGAAACAAATTGAGAAACAAAGAAATAAGAAAAGATAGAAACAAAAAAAGAAACAAAGATGGAAGCAAAGATCGAAACAAAGAAACAAAAGAAAGGAACAAAAGAAAGAAACAAAAGAAAGAAGAAAAGATGGAAACATAGAAAGAATCAAATTGAGAAGCAACGAAAGAACAAAGATAGAAACTAAGAACGAAACAAAGAAAGAAGAAAAGGTAGAAACAAAGATAGAAACAGATTGAGAAACAATGAAAGAAAAAAGATAGAAACAAAGAAAGAAACAAAGAAAGAAACAAAGATAGAAACAAAGATAGAAACAAAGATAAAAAAAAATTGAGAAGCAAAGAAATAAGAAAAGATAGAAACAAAAAAAGAAACAAAGATGGAAGCAAAGACAGAAACAAAGAAAGAAACAAAGAAAGAAACAAAGATAGAAACAACGATAGAAACAAATAAAGAAATAAAGAAATAAACAAAGCAAGAAACAAAGATAGAAACAAAGATAGAAACAAAGTTAGAAACAAATAAAGAAACAAATATTGAAACAAGGAAAGAACCAAAGAAATAAACAAAGCAAGAAACAAAGATAGAAACAAAGCGATAAACAAAGAGATAAACAAAAAAAGAAATAAAGAAAAAACTAACGAAAGAAACAAAGGAAGAAACAAAGATAGAAACAAAGAAAGAAACAAAAGAAAGAAACAAAAGAAAGAAACAAAAGAAAAAAGAAAAGACAGAAACAAAGAAAGAAAGAAACAAATTGAGAAACAATGAAAGAAAAAAGATAGAAACTAATTGAGGAAAAAAGAAAGAAGAAAAGATAGAAACAAAGAAAGAAACAAAGATGGAAGCAAAGATCGAAACAAAGATAGAAACAAAGAAAGAAACAAAAGAAAGGAACAAAAGAAAGAAACAAAAGAAAGAAGAAAAGATGGAAACATAGAAAGAAACAAATTGAGAAGCAACGAAAGAACAAAGATAGAAACTAAGAACGAAACACAGAAAGAAGAAAAGATAGAAACAAAGATAGAAACAGATTGAGAAACAATGAAAGAAAAAAGATAGAAACAAAGAAAGAAACAAAGAAAGAAGAAAAAATAGAAACTAAGATAGAAACAAATTGAGAAACAAAGAAAGAAGAAAAGAGAGAAACAAAGAAAGAAACAAAGATAGAATCAAAGATATAAACAAATTGAGAAACAAAGAAATAAGAAAAGATAGAAACAAAGAAAGAAAGATAGAATTAAAGAAATAAATGAGGAAGTAAACAAAGAAAGAAACAAAGAAAGAAACAAAGTAAGAAATCAAAAATGAAACAAAGAATGATACAAAGATATAAACAACAAAGATACAAAGAAAAAACCAAAAAAGAAACAATGATGGAAGCAAAGAAAGAAACACAGATAGAATCAAAGACTGAACCAAAGCAAGAAACAAAGAAAGCCACAAAGATAGAAACAAGGCAAGAAACAAAGAAAGCAACAAAGATTGAAAAAAGCAAGAAACAAATGAATAAATAAAAAATGAAACAAAGCAAGAAACAAATGAAACAAAGAATGGAAGAGAGTGAAATAAAAAGTAACAAAGCAAGAAACACAGAAAGAAACAAAGATAGAAACAAAGATAGAAACAAAGATAGAAACAAAGAAAAAACCAAAGCTTGAAACAAAGAAAGAAACAAAGAAGATACAAAGAATGAAGAAAAGCAAGAAACTAAGAAAGAAATAAAAAAGAAACAAAGCAAGAAATACAGAAAGAAACAAAGAATGAAACAAATTAAGAAACAAGGAAAGAAACAAAAAGTGAAATACAGATAGAAACAAAGAAAGAAATAAAGCAAGAAACAAAGAATGAACCAAAGATACAGACAAAAATAAAAGCAAGCAGAGGAAACACAGAAACAGAGATAGAAACAATTATAGAAACGATGGAAGAAACAAAGAAATAAATAAATATAGAATGAAAATGATATAATGAAAGATAGAAAGATGGAAAGATAGAAACAAAGATAGAAACAAAGTGAGAAACAAGGAAAGAAACAAAGATAGAAACAAAGAATGAAACAAAGAAAGAAACAAAGATAACAACAAAGAATGAAACACAGAATGAAACAAAGAAAGAATAAACAAAGATCAAAGCAAAGAAAGAAGCCTAAAAAATAAACAAGGAGAGAAACAAAGATAGGAACCAAGATAGAAACAAAGAATGAAACAAAGATAGAAATGAATATGGAAACAAAGAAAGAAACAAAGATAGAAGCAAAGAAAGAAACAAAGATAGAAACAAAGATAGAAGCAAATAAAGAAACAAAGATAGAATCAAAGAAAGAAACAAAGAAAGAAACAAATTGAAAAACAGAGAAACAAGAAAAGAAAAAACCAAAGATAGAAACAAAGAAAGAAAGAAAGAAAGAAAGGTAGAAACAAAGATAGCAACAAAGGTAGACACAAAGACTGAAATACAGCAGAAACAAAGTAAGAAACAAGGAAAGAAACACACATTGAAACAATGGTAGAAACAAAGAAATAAATAAAGCAAGAAACAAGGAAAAAACACATATTGAAACAAAGATAGAGACAAAAATAGAAGTGAAGAGAGGAAACACAGAATCTAATAAACACATAAACAATTATAGAAACGAAGAAAGAAAGAAAGAAAGAAACAAAGAAAAAAACAAAGATAGAGACAAAGATAGAAACAAAGTAAGAAACGATGAAAGAAACAAAGATAGAAACAAAGAATGAAACAAAGCAAGAAACAAAGAAAGAAGAAACACAGATCAGAGGAAGGAAAGAAACAAAGAAACCAAAGAAAATAGACAAGGATAGAAGCCAAGATAGAAACCAAGATAGAAACCAAGATAGAAACTAAGATAGAAACAAAGAATGAAACAAAGATAGAAAGGAATATGGAAATAAAGAAAGATAGAAAGATAGAAGGAAAGAAAGAAACAAAGATAGAAGCAAAGAAAGAAAGATAGAAGAAAATAAAGATAGAAGCAAAGAAAAAAACAAAGTTAGAAACAAAGAATGAAAGAAAGCAAGAAACAAAGAAAGAATAAACACAGATCAAAGGAAGGATAGAAACAAAGGAACCAAAAAAATACACAAGGACAGAAACAAAGATAGAAACCAAGATAGAAACAAAGAATGAATAAAACAAGATAGAAATTAATATGGTAACAAAGAAAGAAACAAAAATAGAAGCAAAGAAAGAAACAAAGGTAGAAGCAAAGAATGAAACAAAGAAAGAAACAAATTGAGAAACAAAAAAACAAGAAAAGAAAAAAACCAAAGATAGCAACAATGAAAGAGACAAAGAAAGAAACAAAGGTAGAAACAAAGATAGCAACAAAGGTAGACACAAAGACTGAAATACAGCAGAAACAAAGTAAGAAACAAGAAAAGAAACAAAGAAACAAAGAAAGAAACAATGGTAGAAACAAAGAAAGAAATAAAGCAGGAAATAAGGAAAAACACATACTGAAACAAAGATAGAGACAAAAATAGAAGCGAAAAGATGAAACACAGAAACAAATAAACACATACACAATTATAGAAACGAAGAAAGAAGCAAAGAAAGAAACAAATATAGAAACAAAGGAAAAAAGAAAGATAGAAACAAGGAAAGAAAGAAAGAAAAAATAAACACAGATCAAAGGAAGGAAAGAAACAAAGAAACCAAAAAATTACACAAGGACAGAAACAAATACAGAAACCAAGATAGAAACAGGAATGAAACAAAGATAGAAATTAATATGGTCACAAAGAAAGAAACAAAGATAGAAGCAAAGAAAGAAACAAAGATAGAAACAGAGAAAAGAAAAGATAGAACAAAGAAAGAAAGATAGAAGGAAACAAAGATAGAAGCAAAGAAAAAAAAATCAAAGTTAGAAACAAATAATGAAACAAAGCAAGAAACAAAGAAAAAATGAACACAGATCAAAGGAATGAAAGAAACAAAGAAATCAAAAAAATATACAAGGACAGAAACAGACAGAAACCAAGATAGAAACAAAGAATGAAACAAAGATAGAAATTAATATGGTATCAAAGAAAGAAACAAAGATAGAAGCAAAGAAAGAAACAAAGATAGAAGCAAAGAAAGAAACAAAGATAGAAGCAAAGAATGAAACAAAGCAAAAAACAAAGTAATAAACAAGGAAAGAAACAAAGAAAGAAACAAAGGTAGAAACAAAGAAAGAAACAAAGATGATACAAAGAATGAAGAAAAGCAAGAAACTAAGAAAGAAATAGAAAATGAAACAAAGCAAGAAATACAGAACGAAACAATTAATGAAACAAAGTAAGAAACAAGGAAAGATACAAAGATAGAAACAAACAAAGAAACAAACTGAGAAACAAGGAAAGAAGAAAAGATAGAAACAAAGATAGAAGCAAAGAATGAAACAACAATAGAAACAAAGAATGAAATACAGCAAGAAACAATGTAAGAAACAAGGAAAGAGAAACACAGATAGAAACAAAGAAAGAAATAAAGCAAGAAACAAAGAATGCACCAAAGATACAGCCAAACATAGGAGCAAGTAGAGGAAACACAGAAACAAAGATAGAAATAATTATACAAATGATGAAAGAAACAAAGAAATAAATAAATATAGAAACAATGAAAGATAGAAAGATAGAAAGATAGAAACAAAGATTGAAACAAAGATAGAAACAAAGTGAGCAACAAGGTAAGAAACAAAGATAGAAACAAAGAATGAACCAAAGAAAGAAATTAAGATAACAACAAAGAATGAAACAAAGAATGAAACAAAGAAAGAATAAACAAAGATCAAAGCAAAGAAAGAAACAAAGAAACCTAAACCATAAACAAGGACAGAAAGAAAGATAGAAACCAAGATAGAAACAAAGAATGAAACAAAGAGAGAAATGAATATGGAAACAAAGAAAAAACAAAGATGGAAGCAAAGAAAGAACAAAGATAGAAGCAAAGCAAGAAATAACGATAGAAACAAAGATAGAAGCAAATTGAGAAACAAAGATAGAAGAAAAGATAGAAACAAAGAAAGAAACAATGACAGAAACAAATTAAAAAACAAAGAAATAAATAAATAAAGAAACAAAGATAGAAACAAAGAAAGAAACAAAGAAAGAAACAAAGAAAGAAACAAATTGAGAAACACAGAAAGAAGAAAAAAAGAAATAATGATAGAAACAAAGAAAGAAATAAAGGTAGAAACAAAGATAGCAACAAAGGTAGACACATAGACTGAAATACAGCAAGAAACAAAGTAAGAAACAAGGAAAGAAACAAAGAAATAAACAAAGATAGAGACAAAAATAGAAGCGAAGAGAGGAAACACAGAAACAAATAAACACATAAACAATTATAGAAACAAAGAAAGAAACAAAGAAAGAAACAAATATGGAAACAAACAAAGAAAGAAAGATAGAAACAAAGATAGAAACAAAGTAAGAAACAATGAAAGAAACAAAGATAGAAACAAAGAATGAAACAAAGCAAGAAACAAAGAAAGAATAACACAGATCAGAGGAGGGAAAGAAACAAAGAAACAAAAGAAATACACAAGGACAGAAACAAAGATAGAAACCAAGATAGAAACAAAGAATGAATCAAAGATAGAAATGAATATGGAAACAAAGAAAGAAACAAAGACAGAAGCAAAGAAAGAAACAAAGATAGAAACAAAGAAAGAAACAAAGCAAGAAACAAAGAAATAAACAAGGAAAGAAACAAATAAAGAAACAAAGGTAGAAACAAAGAAAGAAACAAAGATAGAAGCAAAGAAGAAAACAAAAATAGAATGAAACAAAGATAGAAGCAAACAAAAAAACAAAGTTAGAGACAAAGAATGAAACAAAGCAAGAAACAAAGAAAGACTAAACCCAGATCAAAGGAAAGAAAGAAACAAAAAAAAATACACAAGGACAGAAACAAAAATAGAAACCAAGATAGAAACAAAGAATGAAACAAAGATAGAAATTAATATAGTAACAAAGAAAGAAACAAAGATAGAAGCAAAGAAAGAAAAAGGATAGAGGAAAAGAAACAAACAAACTTAGAAACAATTATAGAAACAAACAAAGAAAGATAGAAACAAATATAGAAACAAAGAAAGCAAGAAAGATAGAAACAAAGAAAGAAACAAAGATAGAGACAAAGATAGAAAAAAGTAAGAAACAAGGAAAGAATAAACACAGATCAAAGCAAAGAAAGAAACAAAGAAGCCCCAAAAATACACAAGGACAGAAACAAAGATAGAAACCAATATAGAAACAAAGAATTTACGATATTCAAATTCAGATGCGGTCACCCATATTACAAGAGCGTTCGGAAAAGGCATGTTGAATATTCTTATGACAAGGTAGCGCGTGTCAAGTATTATTTCACAGATCATTGTCAGAGCTCATCAAAAGTACTGTGTGATTGCTTCTTGGTCTTTGGTAGTGCTATACTGGTGCCTTGGCCTACAACATCGATCGGCATAACCGCTTAATTGATTAGGTGTGTGTTCGGTTTTGAGATAATTGTCACTTGCATATTTGAATAGTTCATTGCTCATGAGGCCAGGATGCACGCCAATTTTCAGGGCTTTGAGTGCCTTCTCAACAGCTGCTTTAATTGATGTTAGTAATGACCTGGGATCACCTACGAATGGGTGTAAGGGGTCATCATCGTGGTCAGTGAACTGTTCCTTGAACCATTCTCGAATTGAAATTGATTTGACATCGAAAGTAGAATGACATTTTATTACAGAAGTCATAATATCAGATGTATGTATGATTACTGTATTCTGCGGCTGTAGTAGTAGAAACATCCTACAGCAGCAATCAGTCCTTCTTCACTTTTTCCCACTGTGTCTTGTCCTCAGTAAAAATCCTTAGCTTCCTCAGGGCCATTCTTGACTTGAGTGTACCTAACCCTGTTTTCTTGGGGTCACCTCGTAGCGCACGTAGCAGATTTATGCAATGACGTTCTCGCCTGGCTCTGTATTTGCTGGCTCCGAGTAGGGAAAGTTCCAAGGCTCTCTGTGCTGGTGTGTCTTCCGGCATCCTTAGCACATGGCCAAACATGGACCATCTTTGCTGGGCGACCTTTACAGACAGTGGCGGCGTATTACACATCTTGTATAGTGCATCGCTGGAAATCATGCTCTCTGGCCATCGGTGTCCAGTGATTGTGCATAGGTGTTTGCGGTGGCAGGCGTCAAATTTGTCTAGAGATGCCTTTGGAGCTGCCCAGCTGTTACAGTTATACATCATCAAGGATACGCAGGTTGCATTGTATAAACGTAGTCTTTTTACCAATCTACGAATCCATAGCTTCCAGAAGGACTGGAAAGCTATGTTCCCCATGATGCAGCGTGCAGCAATGTCAGCAGTACTGCAAAGCAGTGAGCCCAGGATTGTACTTTTCCTCCATGGTTCGCCGCCACAGAGTGGATCGTCATTTTCCTTAGTTTCATGCTTTGCAGATAGGTATATGTGGGTGAACTCTGTTTTGGATTAATTCATAGAGATTCTTAATTTTTAGTTTGCTTTCAGCTATTGGGAGAAGTACGTCAAGGGGTTTTTTCCCTCATCTATAACGTCCACATCGTCGGCATATTCCATCTCTAGCGGTATGCCCAGTGTTGCCACTGGGGGTGGGGTGGGTTTTTTTTTTTTGGGGGTGGTCTTGTGGAGTTTTCCCGCACAGATTTCAATGCAGCAGCCAGGCAACAGGTGAAGAGCACAGGGGATAGACCATCTCCATGTGGGGAGCCGATTGATGTCTCAAACTCTACAGACTTCACTGACTTGACTCGTACTCTCAGCTTGGTGTCTGCAAGCAGTAGTCCCACTAGTCGTAGTTCATCTTCATTGCAACTGGCCTGGCGTAGTGCATCTAGGCTCTTTGAGCGTTTAATTGTGTCGAAGTCTCGTGACATGTCAATGCCCATTTTGTGGAAATCCCAGTGTTTGGACATGACTATCGACACAAGCATGCGTTGAGCCCATACAATGTCTGCGCAGCTGCGTCCACATTTGAAGCCACTTTGACATGATCCGGTGAAGTCGTCGATCTTGTCTCGGATGCGGCATAGAGTAACATTGGATAGGATATTCCGTATTCCCTATACTACTTTATATAAAATTAACCTAGAGGCCGTACAGTTTTTAAAGATATAGTTATAAGCTCTGTGCTCAAATTAGAAGTAGATATATTTGTTAGTTAAATATGTGAAACGTTAGCCAAATTTCTATTCGAGAATTAGGTTATGACGTCATAGGTTGAATGTTTTTTCTCTCGCTGTCATCCAGCAGCCCTATTGCAATAACGTTGCGAATGGCGTTTTACAGGGGTTTCTCTCCAACGTTATCGTGGTCGTTTTCGGATGGGATTCAATCTATGACGTCATAGGTTGAATTAACTCGCAGAAAATTAGAGCAACATAGCGCTTTTTAACACAATTTTAATCGGATTTATAATTAAATGTTACAGGAAATGTTTACACAATAACTTAAATATGGGCTCTACAATAGAACTACGTGATTTATGTAATCTATGGTGACCCTTCTTGTGTTCCCCTTTAAGGAGCACAATGGGCCGCAGATTGGCTGGGATCCAGGTGGCTTCTTGGGCTTGGGTAGCGCGATAAGGATGCCTTGGCATTCAGCGTCGATGGGAAGGTAGTGCATAAAAGCTGAATTGATTATGTGCGTGATCGGTTTTGAGATAATATCAGATGTGGTTTTTGATATATATGAGTATGTACTAGGAATGGATCTCCCTAGATTATCCTATTTGACATCTATGAACACGACGACAATGACAACGGCGACGGCGGCGACGACGACGACGACGACGACGACGACGACGACGACGACGACGACGACGACGACGATAATAATGATAATATATGTGTACGTCGTAGCATGTAATATCTAGGATTACAGTATGTTATTCATCTATCTTACTCATCCAACCACTCATCTGCCTTATCAGGTGTGCCATCTACTCTCTCACACACCCGACGATCAACCACCTTAATCACACGATCGTTTACTTGCTTATCTACCGTCTTGCCACTTGGTCATCACTCAACACCATGCTTACTCATCAACTCACCAAGCAACTCTTGGTTCATCCATCCTCGCGCCAATCCGCTCAATCACTCGTCCAATCCCGTATTTGTCCATCTGGTCATCCATTTTGTACTCACTCGCTCATCAGCCTGCTCATATACACTCTGTTATTTACACAGTCGGTCGCTCGCTCATCACACTCATGCTCTGATGCTCTCGTGGTCACGGTATCTGTTTATATGCATGGTTGACTTAATAAGCCTTTTCTTGACCAAATCAAGCTATTGAACGACTAAGACTGAGTTTTGTTATTGACGAAGTGAATAAACTACTTAAAATTCAATGACAAGTACAAATTTGTCATTAGGGCCGCGGGCATTGATATAGGGGCAGTTTGATGGCCCTTGCGTATGCAAGGTATATCACATAAATTAATAAATTTAAATATATTAAAAGTGAAACACATAGGTATTCATTTGTTTCTCCTGTCAGCTTACGCTAGCATTGTAGATGTGTGCTCTACAGGGTACCATCACACCAGGCTGCGAGTACCATCACACCAAGTTGCGAGTACCATCACACGGGGCTGCGAGTACCATCACACCAGGTTGCGAGTAACACCACACGAGGCTGCGAGTACCATCACACGAGGCTGAGAGTAACATCACTATGGTTCGTCATCTTAATTATGCAGTTTTTAGACATGCAAATTGATCATACAAATTATTACATCACATAGTAACATAAAAAAGTATATATGCATATGTGGACTAAATACACAGTCATTTTTATTTGCGTGATTTTATTCGAATTCATCACTGTTTTATACAAATTTTCTGCCATCTGCCCAGAGACGGACACCAAACGGGAACGAGCACTCTGGTTTCTGGTTCAACTGTAGTCCAAGTCTTCGTCTGGTTTCCTGTTTCAGCTTGGGCCTCGGTTTGATTATAGACTCCGAACGCAAAGTGTTATACAGTGCTAAGACTAACGCTTGTTGTTATGTTCTTAATATTATCGCCTTTAAACACAAACGAGTTATTAAATGACAAGTTTTGTCGTCGTTCAGTTGAAAACATTGTATGAGCAATCAAAAGTGGCATCACTGAACGCAATTTGTTCCGTAATATAATCCATTGGCTTGGCGAAAGTCAACAAAATCAATCTTAAAACGATATCAACTTAAAATCCTATGAAATATTTAGTGGGTGGGTGGGGTGGGAGGGTGAGGGGTGATGCCACATCCACGCCGGTCTCCTCCGTAAGTACCACCTATGTTGGGAAACTAAGTCATCACGGATTGCGCGCTGACATCCGCATCCAGAGACAACTTTGATTATGTCTAACCTTCTTCAAGCTAGAAACTGTGCTCGACATCCCCGGATGACGCAAACTTCCTAGGAACATACCATAGCCACGCGGAATGTACGTGGTCTGACTGTAACATCAAAGAGGCAAACATTAGGTGCAGTGTTATGGTGCTAATAGACCAGATATACAAAATTATATTATACCAGTGATTTTACATATAATACACTTAATAGTGACCACCAGAGCCTTGTGAGATCAAGCATGACTATTCCTGTAGACTCCAGTCCAGAGAACAGTAGCCATATTAACAAATTAGTTTCAGTTTCACGTTTATTACACTCAAGCTACAGAGGCAGCATATGAGGGTACATATTTATAACAATTATTATGGCGCGTAAAGTGACAAAATATACAGTGATTATCACGAGGTTAGAAGTCCTTTAGCTTTTACTATCGAATAATTGGTTAGGTAATAAGAAGGGATAAGTCTTTGTCGTTCTGTGCTAAATTTTATACAATGAAAAAGAAAGTGTAATTCGTCACCTATGCAATTACGTGTATTACGGATGCGCTCATTTCTATCAATTCCCTCCCATCTCTTGGGCTCGATGTCTAGTTGGTGATTCAATGTTCTGAAGTCGCACGTTAATTGGCTTGAATTGGAATTTCATCTCTACATTTTTCATTGAATTGAGTTTGTAAAGCTATTTTACCCGCTCAGCGATGTTAGTCTTATTTACATTCTCTGCGTTAAATGCTGTATCAATCCTGTTATTGTTAGTATTTCCGTAACCTTTTCTATCCATTTAAACTTGATATTCTTTATCTCTGTATACTCTAGGCAGGTATAGTAAAGAATAGATGAAAGCTGTCCATATCCAGTGTTCACGATGTCCGCCCAAAAATCGAATTATATTACACTGTATTATAATATTTAAAGGGTATTTACCTAATTATATATAGATCATAACATTCGGGGTACTTTTCTTCATTTGTAACATTTTCTAAAATCGTATTTGACAAATTTCTAGCAGTTTCGTGCTTTCTAAGACTCAGATTTCGGATGTGTATAATAAACCTGGTACAACCATAGACTCAACAAGATTGCACTGTAAATCTATCGAGACATCAATCGCTCTACTACTTCTATGCTATGTTTTGGTTAATCTTCTTACGTTTTTCGAATATTATTATTTTCCTTTTTTGAATGATCAATCTGCAATGACCACTTTTCGCAATAGTCATGGAATACATCTAACGCATTTTGTAGCGACCTGCGTGTTTCTGCCATTATCATCGTGTCATCAGCATAGAGAAGCACAATAAGATATAAATAAAGGTGTAAATTATCAACTAATTGGTTAATTGTTGTCAGCCCTGATGTGTGGTGTTCTTCTAGGTAACTTTCTAAATCATTCAGAAAAATCGGAAAGAGAAAAGGGGATAAATTTGTTACGTTGTCTCACGCCTATTTTACATGAGAATGTGTCTGACTTAGTTGAGTTATGAAAAACAAATGATTTAATAGACTGATACATATTAAAAATAATTTTAAAGCATTTTTCTGTAACTCCGCTTTTTAAAATTTTTTCCCAGAGACCCTTTCTCCAAACAGTGTCGAAAGATCTATAAAACATCAGTACAACCTTTTCTTTTCGGCTGATAAGAGCTGATGTATGAGATGCAGCGAAAATATATTGTCCAGCGTGGATCTACCTTTTCTAAATCCGTTTTGCGAATCTGAAATGATTTCATATTTTTCTGCACATGCACTCAAACGAGCATTAATAATTGTGGTGAAAAGTTTCCCCATGCAGCTTAAAAAAGTGTTATTGGTCGGTAGTTTGTTGCGTCCAATGGGTCTGTCTCCTTTTTTCTTATTATTGGTATACATTTTCTGATTAGCCATTTTTCCGGTACCCATGCTTTATCAAATATTACATTAAATAAATTTTCATAAATGGGAATCATGGTATTAATTGTGAATTTAATATATTCTTTTAGTATCAAGTCGGTTCAGACCGTTCCGCATGCTTTATCATTTCCTACTTTATATACCGCGTGTCGTGTTTCCTCATTTGTAATTGGGACGTCCAAATCCGGATTATCTTCTATATTTGTTATAGGAGCGTCATCCACGCTATTCTCATCACCCGCGCCGTTTACCTTTTTAAAATGCTTGTAAAGTGAATATAAATCTATATTTCCATTGTCACTGGTGTCTCTCTTTTTGTTATTGATTATTTTCCAATATGCCTTACTGTTTGTTCACCTAAGATTACGGAGCTTAGAATGGAGTTAAGTACGCACTTTTTAATAGAAATTTTATAGTCTTTACTTGCCTTTTTCAATTGTTGGTGATTAATTGCTGTTTTATATACATTGTATTGCTTCGTTTTCCTATGATACATTTTTCTTTTCGCAGCACATTCCTTTCAAAATCAGGTCTTGTTATTTACCCATCGCTTACCTTTATATATCTTTTTATATCCAAATGTTTGCGCAGCGTTATTATCAGAACAATTAAGCTGCACAGACCGGTCTCGAGGATAACATATTTCACCCATTCTTATACCTGAACATTTAGTTCCATTCTGTGTTTATTAAATTGTGTGTTTATAATCTGATAAACATTCTGAATCCCTCAAATGTAGTTCAGCATATTGGTATAAGAAACCTACTGAGTATTTTGGAAATGATTTGACTGAAAGTTGTTGCTGCCTATGGCAGAAATAACTTTCACTTTGATTGTTTTCAGAATAGTCCTCAGGATTACTTAATTTAGCAGAATAAAACACTCTTAATGGAATCTAAGCGGTTAAATCAATTTTGTTTCATTGAATTGCATTTAATCCTGTGTTCATAAAAAGTATTATTGTTAACAATTTGATATTTCTGACAAATTAGAAATGGTTTTAGACATGTTCTGATGTCTTTTGTAACATGTTTCTTAACTACATGTCTGTTTACTATAGATACAACTACCTATAAAATGTGAATGATTATATATATTTGACAGATAGAAACAGATAGATTTATAGTACGAGTGTGAGAGCGAAAGACAGATAGATTGAGAGATAGAGTTAACGATAGATTTTTTAGAGATAATTAAGCATATAGATAATTAGAGTTTGTAAAGTTAATATCACCAGTATATCTTTTGAAGTAAAATTTCGAATCATTAAACGTTTAATATCAGTAATATTTGAAGAACGATCTTGCTCATTGTTTATTAAAGTGTCTTCACCTGTCGTCTCATCAAGAAGTGTAGCAGAGCTATTACACCAGCTAACCACCCCACCCCTTGTTCTCATATAGGTGGAAAACAGCCCTGTAACACTATACCATCGATATTACATGCATTCAAGAGACTAAAGTAGCTAAACACTCAGACCAGCAACTTCAGATGGGTCATAAGCTAGTACTCATGGAGCAAAAACAGGCTACATATCGGGGTTTAGGCTTCGTAATCGGACCAAGGGTCTTGGACCATGCCATTAGTTTTGGATACGTCAGTGATCACGTTGCATTCATCGACCTGGCTATACCCACGCGAAACGCACCATCACGAAGTGTCGCATAGTCAACGCATTCGGCCCAGCTACCGAAAAAGCCAAAGATAATCCAGCAATATTAGATTCCTTCTATGCAGAACTGAGTGACGCCATTACAATCCCAGCTAGATGGCAACTGTTTGCGTGTGGAGATTTTAATTCCCAGCTTGGTAACACTGCATTGCGGACAAAAGTTCAGGACTTGGCTTTTGCATGTGATCTTATGAAGAAGGCACACGCGACAGCAATAGAGATACACTGGTGGCACTCCTTAGTTCCAATAGCCTATTTGCCACAATTACGGTTTTCAAACACCCATGGCGTCACCGGACAACATTGACTGGACGCATTGCTGATCGCAAATCCCCAAAGGGTTCTAAAGCTACAACAGCTGTCTTCAATCAAATAAACTTCATGCTATGCAAGACACAAGCAAAACCCCTACTTCGGAATGCTCGTTCCTTATGGAGGCACAGACGTCAATTCTGACCATAAGCCAGTCATTACATGCCTTCAAATGAGCCAGCTCTACCTAATGTATAAACGCCATACCAGGCAAGATGGTAGGGGCACCTACAAGCTACCCAGTTTAAGCGTGTAAATGGGCCATTTCTATTTGAAGCAAGAATTATTTATTCTTCTTATTGCCTTTTCAGTCTCAAGAACACCATAACCAAAAGGGCGCTGGTATCATCATACAGTAAGTACAAGCAGCAGGCATCCATGTTAGTTTGGCTCTGATGCTAGATTGAGTGCGTAGGGAGTGGGGAATAAGGTGTGGCTGCACGCCATCATTGATTTTGTTGTAGAATGTCATTACAAGGCTATACATGTCACATATGGGCAGCTACGTAAAAATGGCAATTTTTCTGAACGAGTACAAAATGACCACGTTTCGTCCTATTTTTTCAGACAAAATATATAACTCATCACTTCGCTGCATGAAAAAGTGTTATATCGGCTACTAACGTCTTTCTTGAAATCGAGTTCCGTATATTATCTTTTTCCAGTTATGGCTATTTTGCTATAAGTTTAAATTGTACAATCGTCTTTAAACATATGAATATTTTCCTAATGGACAATATAAATAGGCCTACAAGTTATTTACAGGCCGATTGGGTTGCAACAGGTAGTCAGTCGCGGTACAGCCACAGACAATCGTTATTCTTAAAACGAGAAGATATAGCAGTGCTACACAGATTTGCACCCAAAGTTACTAGTCTACGCCGTCATTAGATACTGGTGGTAATCTTGTCCAAAAGACTTGTATGACAGTTTGCTATTTTTCCATGCAGATGTAGGTGGTAATTATTCCAGACCCGTCTTAGCTATCCCAAAGAGCTGAAACATGGCCAATGGACAGTGTTTCAAGTGTTCCATAGAAATGACATACACCTTTCAGTTTTATCAAATGCCCCATCTCGGCCAATGGACTTTTCCGGAGTAATGACGTCATAATCAGCTAAGCGACGTGTAGGATGCCGTTATAATCATTACGTCATAAATGATTCTATATGGCCCGTCTTAATAGTCCGACATGTACGAATTGTATGTCTCTACTATTTAATAAACATGCTGTTGACTATTTCGAAACTAATTTGCCTGGCACCCAGTGACTTTAGTTTTGAAATATTCAACAGCTTACCTGTATAGTTTTATGGAAATTGATAGTCAGGAAGTTCAGAGATCGATCGACCCCAGCACGAGCGAGGCGTGGGTGGAGATTAGCTAGAGATGGGCGGGGCATAGCTAAAAATGGAAAGGTCCATTCCCCTGACAAGAATGGGTTGTTTCTAGTGTATCTTAATCCCACACTAATTCTAGTGTATCATAATCCCACAGTTCGTGACGAACTTAGCTACGCCATTGATGAAGACGGGCTATATCGGGTGATTCATGACTTCATCATTATGACGTCATCATACACGCCACGTAGTTGATCATGACGTAATGTGATTGATAGATAAACCGGAATCGTCCACGGAGGGGCCCATTTTAGCGCTGCCCCGTCCATTCCTAGCTAACGCGCACGTTTTGTGTGTTTGAATCGATTTATATACTTTAAACCACAAATTCTTAGAATCCCTTTTCAAGGTCTTTTATACAGATAAGCTGGTGAATATTTTGAAAATAATCTTATTGGGCCATGTTGCTTTCTATGACAAAACATTTAACGAAATGTTTACTAAATAGTAAATCCATCAAAGACATACAATTCGTACACTTGTCAGACCTTTCCATCTTCATGGCGAGTATTCTCTGTCAATTATGATGGTGACGTCAGCCTATATGTGATGGAAATGAGTATGGCATCATATGCTGCAATGACAGAGATCGGATCCATCCATTGAAATTAGTGCAATAGAAGAGAAAGTGAAATTACCATCGCCCCATAATTGGAAAAGGGTATTGCGATCATGTACGTATGTGCGTGCGTGTGTGGATGCGTGTCCGAGGACGAGGGTATGTAATCTCCGATTGCTTTTGTTCATCTTGCAGTACGTTTCTTAAGCCTTTACTGCCTAACCTGGACTGCCTTCGGCAGTGGTCTTGAGAAAACTCCATCTACAGATAAACGAGCCAGTTATTCAACCGCTAAAAAAAAAAGAAAGAAGCCTTTCTTTGTCTGTAATATATGATCTCTATGAGGAACTTGTAATGTTCTTTAGCAAATTTTACCATCAAATGATTAAAAGATCATCTTATTTTGCACAAAACAAAATGAAACGTAGGCCTACTGTTGAGTATTTTGGACTTCATTTAAATGGAAGCCAATGTTGCCGGCAACAATGACATCCAATTAAAGTAAGTCCAAAATATTCAACAAAATATTTCTTACTTCGTGTTCAAAATTGTACTAACTAACATGTTTCTGTTTTGGGAATAGCTTTTTTATGAGCTAGACTGTATAATTTTACGCTCTAAATTGCTGTTCCCAGACTGTATGAGAGGGCTCGCTACATGAAGGCGGGAACCGGGCCACGCCTGGATGACAGACAGAAAGGTCTTATCAGAGATATCTGGCGTCTGTGGGCTAAACCTGATCTCGCAAAAGTTGGCCTAACCGTGATGCTGAGGTAATTTTCAAATTGTTATCAACATAGAGGGCGTATACTGAACAGTAACGTTATTGCAACTAGATTACAATTATATACAACCGGTGAAATATGAGACTGAAAAACTGACATGGTATCTAGATCGGGGCGGCCACAGGCGGGCTAGGTCCGGGAAGATTATGCTCTTTCCATCTCCCACCTATTTACAAATTTTGAAATCTAGATAGCCATCTCGTTCATTTACGGATGAAAATATGGACCCTAAGTTAGCTGAAAAATTATTCAATCTTTAACTAATCTTTCAGGAGAAAAGTCTATCTGATATTAGTATCTCTAGAAAAATATAGTTGTTTCAACATATCAGCCGTTCTAAAAGGGTAGCATCATAAAATGGATACTTGTTCTAATTGAGTCGCTCTTCCTTTTTACGCATTAAATGAATGGACCGGTTTATCCATCCATCATCTGCCCATATGACGTCACAATCAACTACGTGCGTGTATGATGACATCATAATCAATGCCATCGTGAATGACGTATATAACGCATAATTGGTGACGGACTATGCGTTGTTATACGAATTGTATGCCTTTATTATTTAATAAACGTGATGTCGAACATTTTGAAACTAATTTCACTTGGCGCTGTTGCTGCCAAGCTTTCTCGAAATTGTTAGTCAGGAAGCTCAAGAATTGATCGATCCCAACACGTAAACAGAGTGCGTGCGTGGAGCTTAGTTAGGGATGGGCGGGGCATAGCTAAAACTGGCCAATTGCATGTCTGTGTTAACATTTTATTCACTCAGGCTATGAATGAAAATACGTGTATAATTCATATTTCGGCGGTAGATCTAAATACATATTGCATATCAAGTTGATAGAAATATAACATTATTAAGATATAATTTAGCATCAATATTGGTCATTAATTCTATATAGGTATGCAGTTAATTATCACATTAGCATTTCTATTAAATAATATGGGAATATACGCTCGGGGAATTGAAATAAACCAAACAATTTTTAAGGGGTTCAAAATCATGAAATACGCCCATGCTCGGAGATTTGAAATGTAAATTGATATTCTTTTTCGCATAGGTAAGATATTTACAGAGGTTTACTAGCACAGGCCCGTTGTATATTGAAAGGAGTCCTTTTGTTTTTTCAATTGTGTAATTGCTGGTATAGTACACATGGATGTATTTCTGTCTCTCTCTATTATATTTGTGACATTCAAAAAGAGTTGCACATGTCACAAACACGTTCGCTTCATTCGGTTCTCTTCCGCCTCCCAGTCTCAATAGCCTGATTTAGCTTTGCCTACTCAAATACCAGTACACGTGAGAGAAGCACAGGGGAAGCATATTTTCTGTTTTGACTCGCAATTCGTATATGTTGCTCTCTTGGTTTGCCTGTTAATCTGTTGCTCTCGTTATTATCTATGAGCACTAAGACGTATCGTATCCGCATTGAATTATCACATATTTTCACCATTAATAGGCTATAGGCACATCTTCTATGCTATAACAAATATACTATAGAAATCATTGCAATATGAACATATTAATTGGTATGCAAAGTACATTTACACACAAACTATATACAAAGCCAGTCTTAGCAGGCCATCATAGGCGCTATCGCCGACACACGCATGCAACGCACGCACGCACGCACACAAACAACACACATACACGCACGCACGCACGCACGCACGCACGCACGCACGCACGCACGCACGCACGCACGCAAGCAAGCAAGCAAGCAAGCAAGCACGCACGCACGCACGCACGCACGCACCAGACATATTCCTTAGATCATTGTTGCATGGACCTGTGTTCCAGAGAACTTCGCCCCATACGTTGTAATTATTCGAATATAAGGCAACGGCAAATCTTAGCTGATCATGGACATATTTGCTGTGGAGTAGTTTGACTGACCCCTTTCAAACAGACAATCTGTTGAGTATTATTGCGCTGCCTTGACTTGAAGCTGTCGCTGTCTATGCTAGCAACATATTCCTACCAGACAGTGCCAAAATAACATAACAAGTTACCTGTAAGGTTGTCTTAAAATTGGGATATTGAGGTTTGTGACGGTAAACTATCTGTATTTCGGAATTAACAATTAAAGGGAGACAATTCCTTCCAGCTGAGGAATGGGATTGCATTATTATCGCCCTTATTGTTTGTTGACACTGGTCGGGTGGGTGGGTGGGTGTATGATTGATTGATTGATTGAGGGCGAGGGAGGGAGGGAGGGCGTGGGATGGGTGGGTATGAGACTAAATTATCGAATGAATGAATGAATGAATGAATGAATGAATGAATGATTGTTTGCCGATTGATTGATTGAATGAATGAATGAATGAATGAATGAACCAATGAATGAATGAATGAATGAGTGGATGAATGAATGAATGAATGAATCAATCAATCAATCAATCAATCAATCAATCAATCAATCAATCAATCAATCAACCAACCAATCAATGAACAATTCCTACATTTCAGAATGTTTGAACTACATCCGTGCACGAAGAGACTGTTTGATAACCTGGTTACCACTAAAGAGGGCGATGAGCGTTTGGAGACGAGCTCACGGGCCATCTTTCTAGCATACCGAGCATTCGCCATTATAGACGCTGTGGTAGAGAATCTTGACCACCCGGAGGAGATTGCTCCACTTCTTATACAAGTAGGAGGTCGACACTCGATCAACGGTTACAATTTACCTCCAGAATATCTCGGGGTAAGTCAATTGATGAATCCACTCTAGCTATGCCCTGCCGATCTCTAGCTAATCTCAGCCCATCTCTAACTAAGCTCCGCACACCCTTTAGTTTTCCTGTGTTGGGATCGATCGAACCACGAACTCTCTGAATCTCAATTACCAGAAAACTACACAGGTAAGATGTTGGATATTTTGAAACTAATTTGACTGGGTGTTATTGCAGCAACGGCGTCCAATCAAATTAGTTTCAAAATTTTGAGCAGACTGCTTATTAAGAAGTAAAGACATACAATCCGTACACATGGCGTACTGTTAAAAAGCCCGGACTTAGCTACGCCAATCATTGCACGTTTCAATTGTGACGTCAACCTACATGTGACGTAATCCCCTATGATGCCATATACTTGAGTGACAGATTGGATTCATCCATTGTTTGATGGAAACGTGAAAACTGCTTTAAAATTGCATATTGATAAAACAAAAATGTTTAAAACACAAAAAGAAAATCCTAAGAGAACGCAGGTCGACATTCCATCCACAGATTTCTTCTTCCCCGTCAACCCTCACCAAGCTTCCATCAACAAATGTTGGATTGTATTGCTATGCTACACATGGATTTCTGGATTTCGTTTTTCTTCATACCTCCCAAATCTCCGACGCACGGACTCACGTACGGTTCACGCGTGCACGCACATGGCCTCAGATACGAGCGCACACCCAGCCACGCGACATCACGTATGCGTGCACGCCTCCGCCCGCACGTGTACTGATAGTGGCGCATACCCATTTTCCATCCTGTTATCGCATCCGTTTGCTGACGCCCCCTATCACCACACGGACACGGACGTTTTCGCCATGGAGTCATCCAGTAATTACGAATTCTACCCAGATAATGCAGCTTACTGGGCCCGATGGCGGTGGAGGGGGTGGGTGGGGGGGGTTGATACCATGCGATACTTTCAATATCGGCCCGGTATCAGGCCAGCATCGTCCCAGTAAGTTGCATTATCAGGGTATGTTTTCATATTCCTCGAGAGAAGAACTGGGGCTCTATGCTGCCTTACCAGTAGTAATGTTACTGGGTCATGGTTAGAACAGCATACAGAGATGCACATAGGTGACATTTAAAAGGAATTTCTAAGACATGAAAACCTTTATGGTATTCCATTTAGAGGAACAATCCTTTCAGAGCTAGTCGAGATAGTGAACTCAGGAACTTTGCAACTGGACGTGTAGCCGTGTAAGCTCTGCACACTTTTCCGCGTGTTGGAATCAATTTATATACTTTGAATCCTGAATTCATGAATCCATAATCAACTACGAGACGTGTATGCTGACGTCATAATCGTGACGTCATGAATGACTCGATCAAGCCCGTCTTTAACGCTTAATAGTCCGACACGTGGTGCGAATTATATGGTTTGCTTTTTAAGAAACATGTTGAATATTTTGAGACTAATTTGTTTCAAAATATTCAAAAGCTTACTTGTATAGTTTCTGGAAATTGATAGTCAGGAAGTTCACAGATCGATCGATCCCAACACGAACGAGGTGTGGGTGGAGCTTAGATAGAGATGGGCGGGGCATAGCTAAAACTGGAAAGGTGAATTTTCGTATGAAACTTTTGATATTGCTTCAGTTACCACATCAGTTATGTGCAAATGCGGAGGTCTTGGATGCTACTTAAAGGAAAACTCACCTTATCGTATATTAACCATTCATGTGATAGAATATGCCACTCATAATCCATTCCTGACATTTTAGCTTTTTATCGTGTCGACAACGAAAGATATTCAGGCTTTAGTAGCTGAATCTTGATACATTTCTACAGCCTATGATGCCGGTCATGATTTACTTTTCAACCAATCAGAAAAAACCGAGCGTGTCTGCCTCGGTATATACGCTCAGTCATAGAGGTGCCAGTTATAGTTTGGCAACGTGGTATAAAAGCAATCGCACAAGTGAGCTGTTGAATATTTAGAAACTAATTGGACTAGAAGTTGTTGCTGCCATAGGCAACAACAACTTCTAGTTAAATTAGTTTCTAAATATTCAACGAGATGAATATTACATAATAAAGAATGTAATGCATTGGAACTTACATGACATCACATACTATTGTTTGAGGAGACAAAATAGTGGCGGTCACTGTTCAACATTTACGCGATATTACAAAGCAGATATTTGTGATGCAGAAAATAGAATGTGACAGGATATGAATGATATGGAATCTGTAAAACATAATTTATCGGTACAATACAACATTTGAGATGAGATTAGCATCGCTTTAAACGCCTAACGAAGTGCTTCAAGATGTAGGGGAAAAGTTTGCAAAGTATCTATGCGCAGAATAAATCAGAACCGAAAGCAACGACGAAAGGAGAAAACGCAATACCGAATGCAGAATGACTTGATGAACTGCGTTATTTAAAGGTCTTATGAGGACTTGAGATAATTAATTTTATGATCTATTGCACTATTTAAATACAATAACCTAACTTTGGAGTGAGAGAAAATATGTTAGACAGCCCAATAACTAGATTAAATGACGCCTCGGTTTAAAATACGTCACCGGTCTCTATGACGTCACACCGGCAACGGTGCTGCGAGCTGGGTCAATATTTCTCTGTCTCTAGTACAAAGGTAACGTATTTTAAAACGTGCATTTAACGGGATAGACTTCACATGCCATAACATAATTTATTTCAGGTTGAATCTAATTCTTCAAAAAATCAAAAAATTATGATTCTTGAAAATCTATTAAAGGGATATTCCACTGGGGGATTGTACGCATCTGGCGTAAAGTACTAATTTTCCGCATTAATTTGAGACCAAGAGCACAATTTTATGCCAACAAATAAAAAAGATATCCTCAATTTAAATTGCTAAAGTAACCAGTAGATAGAGGCGCCATTTTGGACAAGCAGCTGACGTCACCGACACGCCTACTCTGTTTGCCCTATCGAGGATAGCCGTAACCAGGGGAGGTAAATCTTGCATCTCGTGGATAATTAGCGTACTGGCTAAAAAACTGTTAAAAAAAACATTGAAGGGTTATGCCAGGAGCGTGTTTGCGATCAACCAGCTACAACAAATTCTTGAAAAATATGTTAGTTGAATAAATGTTGAATGTAATTTCTCTGAAAGCTGTTGCTATTGCAACTTCTGCCAGTTAAATTCCAGTTGCAAAATATTCAACAGGCAGTAAACATGCGTCAACATTTAAAAAATTGGGATCAATTAGTTAACTCTTTCAAGGCTAGAAAAGCAGAAAGCTTAAAATTTTCCCTGCATAGGCCTATTGTGTGAAACTAATTAGTTTGGAAGCTACTGCAACATAATTCCAGAAAAATTTAATTTAGAATATTCAACACTCTGCATAGTTATTTTAAAATTGGGAGTAAATGTTGTAAATGATTAATAACGCTGGATTTCAATAGTGTGAAAGCACTAAACTATTAATTATGTCCAGCGTACACTTGTCATTATTTACTAGCTGTCACCTACTATCGTCTATGAAGTAAGCCACTAAGCGGTTGCCTATAATTGACCGACCGGGCAATCAGCGACATCGTTTCATTTTGGTTTGCAAATCCCGTTTTACAATTGATGCAAGCAAATACGACGTTAATTGTCGAGTTTGATTCTGTTATATTAAAATTAAGTACCGCGCCTTTTGTTTTGAAATGTATGTCACATTATTTTAAAATTATACAGACTATATGTTCTAAACTTGTGTCTTCCAAATTTAAATGTGGAAGATATCCATCCAGTGCCGATGTTATGAAGCCATCTTTCAGTTAGCCCCTTTTCATGCGGATGCTTCTGTGGATCGGTATCTGAAAATGTGAATTTCCGTACCCTTTCCATGAACGTTTCTATTACTGCAAACCCATGCTTGACATGCGGACATGATGCGATTTAACCATTTCACGCCAACACTGGCCTCTGCAATCGTCAAGTTGAGAACGCAGGTCAAAAGAAGGCTATTTTGAGAATTCACAACTAAAACGACTGTCTCAGTAACCGAACCAGCCATTCCAGTGGTCAATTTTCAAAAATAGTCTTCGCTTGGCCTGCAAATGGCCATTCAATAAGGAAATATTCTGATTTTCCTGACAGAATTTGTTCATTAAAGGGTTAATTAATATTCGGCCGTCATAACACGAAGTAAACAGGTAAATCTAAAAGCGCTGGCGATATTTTGCTGGTGTGTCGTTGACGTCATAATCTCGCGGTTTCTCGCTCACGTTGCGAGAAAATGGATGCGCCCAGGAGTCACGTTTTCGAGCGTTTTGGGCATATTCATTTTATTATTTCTCGGCAATGGAACAGTGTATTTTATATTTTTTTGCGGCAACTATTTCGGATTATAGTATATTTTTGGTTGACTTATTCCCGATTTTCACTGGAATTTCCCTTTAAGTAATAAATGGTTTTATGGGTAGCTATATTCGCATATTAATATGCCTAGGCTACAACCAGTAACCATTGGGCAATAAATAATGAACACAATCGGCAAATTTCAATGTATGGGACAAATAATCGTTAGGGACTAACAGCAGTAGGCTTAATTGCGGATCCAATAATGCCATCCTTGAAAACATCCGGATTGGTAGATATCGGAGATGAATGGGTGTGAGTGTGATGAGGTGGGTGGGAGAAGTTGAGGATGGCTGTATGTGCGAGGCCTACAAAAATTTGCTCACATGGCGTTTTGCTGCTCTCCGATTTAAATATGCCTGTATTGGCGTGAATAATGTAAGTAGTGAAACAATATTCTTTGGTTATTGTTTCCATGCGCAAATGTAATCTATAATTTTGCTAAAATAGTGCCATTATTCATATCTGAATGAAGATGTAGACTACAGAGTACGGTTACAATCGTTTCTGAAAATGATGAATGTAAAATTGCGTGTCTTAAGTGAGTTCCAGGAGTGGGTCTTTCCGTGATTTGACCGTAATTGTTTACCTATATGCTATATATTTTAACAAGGTCTTTGCATGAGACAGAGACATGGCTTAACATGTTAGATTCAACAAAATGGTGCGTGGGGTGAGTAGGGTGGGTGGGGTGGTGGTCGTCACGCCTGTGACAACTATACCATGCACCACATCGATCGTTTCAAAACAACTTCTTCCGTTTGATGGAAGCTGCCTACATAAATATTTCAATGTTGTGAAAAAGTAAAACTTTAGTGAATAAACATATTTTAAATAAGTAGGCGAACCAGATCGCGGGCGTACGTCTTTACGTACAGTGCAGCTTATAAATAAAGTTAGATGCTTCCAAAACAAAAACAGAAACATGTTAACTAGTACCATATGAATACGATGTAAGAAACGTTCTGTTGAATATTTTGAACAGAATAGGGTTGGAATCCAATTATGTTCAAAATATATAAGCAGTATGTTTTAAGTTATTTCTAAGCTAGCTGTACTGTATATGTAGTCTAGTGAACATTTGTAGTAGTATAATTTTGTAATGCCCACATGTGGCCACTACATAAAAAATTTAAATATGCAAAAAACCCCAAAACCCCCAACAGAATAAACATATATACAAACTATACGTCTCCATTAGAACACACACAAGGGGTACGTAAGCTACTGGGTGTCTCTGGCAGATATTTCATTTATCCTTTTTTCTGCAGCCAGGTGGCAAAATTTAGCAAATTCCTTTATTAGTAAACCAGTGGCTGTTAGTAGATACATAATTTTGTCTTTTGAGTCTAGTCTTAGGAAATTTGGACATTCTCTAGATACAGCATCTAATAATGTTCTCCTTTCTATATCATAAAAGGGGCATTTGATCAAAAAGTGGGACTCATCCTCAATCTCCGCGGAATTGCATATCTTACACAATCTATCTTCAACAGGCGTTTTTGGTTGCGTATATCTACCTGTTTCTATATGAAGTCTATGACTTGATGTCCTAAGTCGAGTCAATGCATTTCTAAGTTGTTCGTTCGTTACCGTTGTTAAATAGTCTTCTAGGTGGAAATTGGTTTTAAATGTTGCATATGTCCTAAGTTTATTTAGTTCAGTTCTGGCCAGAGAATTGTTCCATCTCTTCATAAATTCGTTTTTGTATACGATGATGCAGTTTTCTATATCATGGTCAGTTCGTCCACTAAGCACCATTTGATCCTCCAACAATTTAGTCCAGGAATTGCAATTATTACTAGCTAAATACATTGATAGAATTTTTGCATTAGTGAGCAAAGAATTTGCTGGTTCATTATCCAAACGGTCATTATATTTCAAAACTGATTTCAATGTAGTTAGACCTAGTGGAAATAATCCCAGTTCACCCCTCACTGGATTCGTTGATGTATGCCTACCGTCACCCAGGGTGTGCCTAGCAAAGATTAGATGGACCTTCTCATCAGGCAAGTTATCGAGTTTCTTAAACATCTCTAGAAAAGATGAAGAGCATAAGGATGCACCCCATATCTCAGTACCATACCAGGAAATTGGTTTAATAAGGGAGTTAAACAAGCTCATTGATATTTTGGTGCTAGTGTTAGTAGTAATGGGGGTTTATGTTCGCTATTGTTCTTCACCGCAGGGTGTCTTCGGGAACAATGGTGAACAGCCGCACAGAGGATTGAACAATGGCGAACGGCGGCCCCACGTTTGGGAGTTTTGAGAACAATGACGAACATCCGCACACACTTGAGAGATTATAGAACAATGGCAAACATATTCGCACACTTGAGAATCAATATAATATTCATGGTAAACCCCCGTAGTATGTCCTGAAAATGTTAACCCTTAAAAGTTGTGTATTTTACGTTTTAACTTAGCTGCGTGCACCCCCTCCATGGTACCGTGGTATGGTAAGGTAAAAATAATAGAGTTTAGAAGGAGGACTGATAATAGGATCTAAAAAAATGGAGTTTAAGAGGTGGTCTGAATATGGAGGTCTATGAGGAGGATGCTGAGGAGGAACGCTATGGCGGCGGCCTCTGCATGGCGCTATTCTCTGCGCATATATAAGCAGAGCGCCTGTCTAGTTCGCTATCGCTATTTGTTCTTTTTTAAAGAAACGTTTTGAGTGTAGATTTTAAGAGAATAATTTTTTTAAGACATTAAGTGTGTGTTAAAGACAACAAAATGGCAGATAATTTAAGCGCCGATATTAAAGAATGTGAAGATGCTGTTAATGTGATTTTGCAGCAGATGCGTGACTCTGATGCGGCAAGATTAAATGTGGATCAATCCTATTCACCTGATGAACATGTGGATAATCTTTTATTTCTGGGTTCTATGTTGTATGATCACGACTTTTCAATTCTGCACGTATCTCATGAACATAATGACATTGCATTACGTGATGTAAATGCTACTGATGGTAACTCTGTTCCTGATTGCTGCGAAGTCATTTTTGAACTGTCTATTACGAATATCAATGCTGATTTTTTCAATTATTTGGATGATTTATATGATTATGACGTAATCATACCTGCACAACCTGCTTCTACCGAAGATCATACTAGAACTGCACTATCTATTCCTGATCTGAGTACCGTACCATCATCATTTTTCAATTATCCTTATAACGAATGTGACGTAATTGATCCTAGTTATTCGACCGATGTACGTGATGGACACGATCTAAATTCAATTGACGTTGTGCCTTTTGCTAATGACCTATCTCAGGATTTAGCATGCCTTCTTAATGATTACGATGTAAATTTATTTGATGATGCATCCCTTCTTGACTTTCTTGTGCATTCATCTAATGACCTATCTCTGGATTTAGCATTCCTTCCTAATGATTCCGTCCTACATTTATTTGATAACGCACCAGTTCCTGTACATATTGCGCCTTCTGCTAATGACATATCTCTGGATTTAGCATGCCTTCCTAAGGATTCCGACCTAAATTTATTCATCGATGCACCAGTTCCTGTATGTATTGTGCCTTCTGCTAATGACATATCTCCGGATTTAGCATGCCTTCCTAATGATACCATCCTAAATTTATGTGACGATGCACCAGTTCCAGACTGTATTGCACCTTCTGCTAATGACTTATCTCTGGATTTAGCATGCCTTCCGAACGATTCTGCTTATCGCATCGATGTTCCTACTCATCAAACTCTTATTGACACGTGTGCAAATCATTCGACAGATGAAATTAGTCTCATCGCTGATGAAATCAGTTGATGTATATCAGAGAATATAGTGCTTACAGATGATCTACTTAATCGTTATTTGCAACACTATGAGCATGCTCAAATCGGAGGGTCGGTATATGATTATACTGACTATATATCTGTGGAGACTGTTTGCAAATACCGCAGTAAAAAGTTTCATCTCGAAGGTACTGAATATAATGTATCTTTTAAAAGTTATCCTATAGCCGATACACCACTTTCTCATTCTGAGTTCGTGTCAGGCATCTTTCAATCTTTGCACGATACATATAGCGAATATAGTAATGTTCAGCCGAATGATCACGTGAGAATCGAGTTGATTCACCCTTCTTTGGAAATGCCGATAGCGATGGATTTTAGGCTATGGAATGAAATTACGCCCGACATAATTTTAGAATCAGTGGAAAAAGTCATTCAGTCAAATACTGATTGTAGGTTATCAGAGGGTTTTGAATTTCACGTTTTTCGTGTAGAGGACTACAACTCAGGTTGGCGAAATGATATTCTCCTAGGTGCATTTGATTCTAGACATTTAAATTTATTTAATTTACATTCATCTGATTTAGATGCATACATGCATATTAAAAATGTATTATACCTGTATGCGCCGAATATCCATTCTGTTTCGTGGCAGGAATACTTTTAGGAATAAAATTTATTGAAAAAAAGAACAAATTAATCTCTACACGTGAATGGAATAATTTGATACGTAATAAAACATATTTGATGCATATGGTGCGTGAATATCATACAGCTTGTAGTATTCCTGAATGCGAAATTAATAGTACTGATTGGAACAAATTTCAGGAACACTTTCGCGATCAATTTTCTATTCAAGTCTACTCAGAGTCAATGCATGAACACCTATTCGGTAGCACTTTCCTGAGTTTACCGTGCATAAATCTTATATGTGATAATCATATATCCTTGATTACGTCTATGGCCGCATTTCTTATGGTATGTAATTACTGTACACAGTGTAATGCGTCATTCGCCCATGATCACTCATGCGCTGCATGCTGTCGTAGTTGTCAGACACCTTATTCTGATAAAGGATCATGTACTTCTACAGACGCTACGCATAAGATAATGTGCACTGATTGTCATCGTAAGTTTTATAACCGTCAATGTATGGTGTACCACCTCTCTAATTGGACCTGCGAAATGGTGAAGGCATGTCCCCACTGTTTCCGTTGCATATGTAAAGATGACGATGAACATGTATGCGGTATGACAAAATGTCATGCGTGTAAAGAAAAGTATGTCATTACTGAAAATCATACATGTTATCATAAAGTAATTGAAGAACCTATTTTGTCATTATCCCATGCATGCTCTATGCATGCGAATGCTGACATTTGTAGTTACGAAGATTTTCAAAAATACATCATTTACGATACAGAAACATATTTATCGCCTATTGACGTAGCAATACTAATATTCTAGCTGAGCATAAAGTCAATCTCATGGTTGCCAACATATGTTGTGATGCGTACTTCGAGCAACCGCTCGAAGACGATTGCTCTACATGTCATCGTGGCACGAATTATGGATATGTTCGCTTTCACGGATGCAGTGGATCAGTTCATTAGCTGGTTGACACGTGTTAAGGCTGCGCGTGTCAGTAAACAAATCAGAGAAAATATGTTTTCTCTGACTACTTGGTGATCGCTCACAATGTACGTGCCTATGATTCTCTTTTACTCCTTCAATGCATTTGCAAAACCGCTAACCTGCATCTTAAACCTACAAATATTATCATGCGTGGTTGTTCAGTTCTCTCATTTGACGTAGGTACTATTCGGTTTATCGATTCCATTAACTTTTTCCCCCTTTCATTACATAAAGTGGGCGATACTTTTAATCTTACTGTACGTAAGGGGACATTTCCCCATCAGCTCAACATGCCTCAATATTGGGGTAAGGGAGATATTCTGTCCGCAAAATTTGATAGATGGCACAACTACCAGATATCTAGACACAAGCACTATGATGTTGATAACTATCTCATCGAATATTGTAATGATGACGTAACTGTCTTACATTTAGCCATGTCTAGATTTAAGACTTTATTTTCTGAATCGACGGATGGCCAAAATCCATTTGTGACAGGGATAACGCTAGCGGGAGTGTGTAATGTGGCCTATCGCACTTTATGGCTTTGACCTGAGAGCATAAGACTTTACCTGATTTCTCACTAAGAGCAAAATGTGGTTATAATGTTTTGGGTGTAGAATGGATGGAATGGGTCAGTCAATGCGATGGTCGCCAAATCGCGCACATGCTAAATGGTGGTGAACAGAAAATATGCGGACATTATGTGGACGGAATTGATGTATCTGAAAAAATTCTTTTCGAGTTCTTAGGTTGTAAATTCCAAGGACATGAGTCTACTTGTTGCGCTGATAAGCGTGATACGACATATACACCATATGGCGATCAGAGATATGAAGAAGCATATTCTGCGCTTCAATGTCGCATTTCTTTATTTGAATCGCATGGATATACGGTGAGAATTATGTGGGAATGCGACTTTAAGAAACAAGTCCCTGATTCCTCTGTGCTAAATGATTTTATCACCGAATTGGACTTAGCCCACCGAATATCTTCATGTGAAGCACTATTTGGTGGACGTACATCCGCAGTTCGTTTATTTATGGAAGCGGATGTGCATACCACGCTCGATTATTTAGACTGCATTTCCATGTTCCTTCAGTGATGAAACAATGTTGTTTCCCAGAAGGCTCATATACGGTTCTAAGAGACGAGGATTTGAGTGATAAGACGGCGCATGACTTCTTTGGTCTTATTAAATGCAAAGTCCTTCCATCTCGTGATTTATGCTTTCCCTTGCTACCTGCTAGAATAAATTTGCGCCTCATGTTTGTACTATGCGCCGAATGCCCAAAAAATGAACAATCTTCTGTATGCGAACATACGGAAGAACAACACAGTTTATGCAGAACATGGACTACTCCAGAGGGGGTGAGCTGCATGGCAACAAGGGTTATTTTCAGAATACATGAACCGTTTTTTGAAAATCAAACAGGAAAGTAGCGGTTATGCTGATTGTGTCGGTAGTGAGAGTGAAGAGGCGAATTACGTGGCTGACTATCATAAACATGAAGGAATACAGCTCGACTCTGCCAAAATATCGTTTAACTCGGGTTTGCACCCTGTTGCTAAATCCTGTTTGAATCTTTTGTGGGGACGATTTTCTCTCCGTGATCATAAAAAGAATAGCATGATATCAACACGTAAAGGTCTTCTCTCCCTTCTGAATGATAAAAGTAAAACTGTAGGTGCAATTACATTCCTGAACGATAGTCTTCTAATGGCCTCCTATTTGGTCAAAGAGGAGTACGTTCAGTCACCATTAAATACCAACTGTATTCTTGCATCTTTCATGACAGCTTATGGTCGAAAAAAACTGTACGAAGTCTTGTCCCTACTCGGACAAATCATGATACGGATTCGGTGGTATTTAGTACCCGGGAAGGTGAGCCATCCATTCAAGAATGAAGTGGGTATCTAGGTTCTTGGATGAGTGAAATTCCCTCCGATTACAAATTAACAACTCGCTCCAAAAAACTATAGTTATGAAATGAAGCGTGTGATGATCCATCGATCGTTAAACAGGTAGCGAAGATTAAAGCTTTAACACTGGGTACCGAACAATCAAAACAAGTTAATTTTGATATAATGAAATAATCCATTGAACAAATTATAAACGATGGTGGAATTACAGATAGCAATAGCGTACTATTAAGCTACACATCAAAGATCACGCACACTGATCATTTTAGAATTCTTTCAGTAAATAGCAGTAAGATTTTCAGACCCGTCTTTAAAAAACGAATTTTGAAACTTGGATATTTATCATCAGTACCATATGGTTACACTAGCATAATATAAATAGTAACATTGCACTTTTTTCAGTCAGTATGTAAACAATGTCGGTGTCATCCATGTCTGCCAAAGCCGCACTAGCTGCTCACACTATGATAGCAAATATTGCTAGTCTGTGTAACGCTGATATGGATAAGATGCATGCATTGTTTATAAGGAGCATGCGGTTCGCTTTAAGAGATGACAAAATTAATGCCAGAAGAATTATGCTCATGTCTGAAATTAGCAAGGGATTATTAACCGAATATGGGATAGACATAGTGCATTGGGTTCGCGTATTATTGTTGTGAAGCTACATTAATCAATGTCTTTGTCATTCATAGCATATGCTTAGTTATCGCACGCATTTCAAGTCTTATATTACTGCAAAAATATTATGACTCAAAGTTGTTGGCATCCACCATGAACTTACAGTCAGATAGTTTTCAAAATATTTTGCGCATCCAGCGATAATACGCATTGACTTTAGTGTACCAAGTCTCACAGTCGTGTAATGGTTAAAGTTGGTCGTGCGTGTTATTGTTCATAAAGTGCGCATTGAGCAGTAGAAGACAGTCTTCGTACTGCATGTATACGATCATTATTGATCGAACAAATGCGCACCATACATTCAAATTAAGCACGTCTATGTACGTCATTGTAACACACATGTTCCTCTGTACGCCATTGTGTGCATGGTATTTTCGCCAGATGGTGTTCAAACCGTGTGCGGATGTTCGTTATTGTTACTAATGAGATATAAAGGCTATAGTTTCACGCTATGATTATTCGTTCTCCACAATGTTGTCTGATCCTTGCTTTAAATATTTAAATCGCTTGGCGTTTTGGTGTGATCTTGGTAATTCGCGTAAAGTGTGAACAATACATTTTGGTGAAAAGTGGTGTATTGATCTATGGTAGTTTCATCCTGATGGTTATCCTACTAAACACGGTTTATATCTCAGCGTAGTAGCGTTTAAACAGCTGTTATAAATCATACCCGATCCTTGAAGACGCAGTAAAACGTGCACACGAAAAAGAAGGCATACTATTTACATATTTTTTGGACAATTCTGTTCGCATTTATATCTGTGACGAATTTCCGTGTATTGACATACGCTACTTTTTCTGCTCTGACGCAGAACCACGTGCCACACATTGTGGTTTATACCTGCAAGACAACGAGTGAGACTTATTGAAACAGAATGCGAGTAATTTGCTGGCAGCATTACCTAACTTTTACGTGCCTCCCGACGTGAGCGGTGACGTGTTGTTTAGCCCGATACCTCAGTGCTTTTACAGTGTGAAAACGAGAAAGCGAAAACATGAATGACATTCCATCCACTAGTGATTCCGCAGAGATGTCTAACCACGCCACACTTACTATGGACACTATATACCTCGATGAGTTTTTAAGCGATGCTGACTAAATCTCGTCGATGACTATACCATCAAACTGTGTCAATATTGTAAAACTATGTGTCAGTCACATCATTATTGTCCTACGGATCATGTGCAAAAGATTAGACAGAAATTATTCGCATTCATGCTGTGTGGACAGATACATTCATTGGTTGTGTGAGATTGTTACGGTTGTCTAGTAAATCATCTGAGTCAACGTGAACATTCTTGTTTAGAGATTGATGTTAACCTTAATCTAATTGACAATTTTGAACTGTATAATGAGGCAGCATTATTAGAAATGGACGAAGCCGAATATTGTGCTCAACTAGCCTGCCATTACGATATATATGAACATTGTACTGATCTGTACCGCATGTGTATGATGGAATGGTATAGGTACATTGTGGATATAATATATGAAAAACAGATTTTGTCGCCATAACTATAATTAATATATTTAGTTTTATTTAAAATTAACTGGGTTTTAAGCATTAAACACAGAGAATTTTAAATAAAATCATATACGTATATTTGAAAAATAACATAATTAATTGTTTTATTTTGTCAATCGTAGCTTTGGAAAATATGTCGTATATGTTTTTATTTCGTATAATTGTATCTTTGTAACGATATGTATTATTGATGTCTGTATTACTAAAAATGTTTTAAAATCGGATTTCACTTGTTCAGTACTAGCACTTCGCTCTCTCTCTCTTTATTTGTCACTAGCGACTCGCTATTCACTCCCCCGCCTCATCCGCATGTGCTGATAGCTTTTTTCACTTGACAGAGACACTTGTCAGCGTGTGACATTGCTATTCTTTAGAGAAGAATGGGACAGGTGAATGATTGATAGAGTGAGATGAATAGTGCATTTCATTATGTTCATACTTAACTAAAACGTTAGACGTTTTTTTGTTCAATTTCCTGGTAAAATATTCACTGAATATGGTGTTTATTTTTGTAACTATTTAAGACTGCCATGGATTCGTCACGCAAGTATCTGATGTCATAACCATACACTTAAATGTTCATACCATTTCTGCTAAGATATGTAGCGTGTATATGATGTCACAATCATATTCTTAAATGTTCATAGCATTTCTCCTATGTCTCGAGTATCTGACGTCACAATCATAGCATTTCTCCTAATTTTATGATGCAATCATATTCTTAAATGATCATAGCATTTCTCCTACGTCTCGCGTATCTGACATCACAATTATAGCATTTCTCTTACGTCTCGAGTATCTGATGTCACAATTATATTCTTAATGCTCGCTAACCAGTAAGCATTGATAAAGTATTCGCAGAAGAGTAACTACATATTACATCATAGTGTTACCATAGTGACGGTTCAGGCACGTTCACATATGACTAAGTTATATATATATATATATATATATATATATATATATATATATATATATATATATATATATATATATATATATATATATATATATACGCATGAGTGTATACCTCCTTAGTCATATGTGGACGTGCGTGTGCCGACGCAATGGCAACATCACTTGACTGCAATATGGTGTTACGTCACCCATTTACTATGATTGTCTATGGACCAACGCAGTGCGGTAAAACTGAGATGATAAAAGCTCTAATAAGAGATCCCTATGCCATTACTCCCCTGCACAGAGGATTGTGTACTGATACAGTGCGTGGCAAGATGGGTATAATGATTTGGCGAAATAAGTTGAATTTAAAGAGGGTTTGAATGTTGAACTAGACAGAAGTTGCAGGACATTGGTGGTACTCGACAATTTGATGAATAAATGCGATGAAAATGTGGCTGACCTATTTACAAAACGTTCTCACCATGAGAATTGTAGCGTAATATTTGTCGCACAAAATCTGTTTCACAAGTCATTCAATCAACGTGACTTGTCAGTTAACTGTCACTACATGGTATTGTTTAAGAATCCACGTGATGCATCATCTATTCATTCTTTATCGAGTCAGATGTACCCATGCAATACAAAGTATTTGATCGAATCGTATAAGGATGCTACACTTGAACCTCACTCATGTCTACTCCTAGATTTGAAACAGACGACACCTGACAATATCAGACTATGTTCATCTGTTCATCCGAAGGAGGGCTGCTACGTTTACATACCTAAGAAAAATGGCATCTCGTAAAATGGAACGCCATTTACCTATGCTGCAACATTTGGCTAAAGTAAAACCTTCAAGCAGAAATGATGCAATCAAACAGTGTTCGAACGAATTGGTGGATGTACTATGTGAATCATGCCTAAGCGTATTACGTGGGAATGTTCATCTCACTAAATCACGATACAAGCAGCTGAGTAAATATAGAGGGAAAATGCGAACACTGACTAGTCGTGGTGTGCCATATGCATGTAAAAGAAAATTGCTACAAACAAGCAGATTTTTAGGAGCCTTATTACCAGCAGTGATCGGTATGCTTGAGCCATTAATTGGTAAACTGTTTCAGTGAAAAGATGGAACATACACGTAAAATGGCGCTGGTTCGTAACGAATTGATAGGTACTTTAAATGAACAGAGTAAAATTTCATTGCTACAGACAGATCCATCGATACATAAAGCTATTAGTCTCGACAACGAGATATCCAAAATATTAGCTAGACATGATATGACTGAGAATGAAAAAGCAAAATCGTATTCACAAGTATTGGATAAGTATCGGCACTACTATCAGCAAATGCAAGAACAACAATATCAACCGATACCTCTGCAACCCATAACTAACTACAGCACACTGCCCACACAAATACTTGAATGTACGATGAGGGGTATACCAAAAACGTACAAGACAAAAGCCAGTGGAGAAATTGATATTTTAGGTTCGGTTCCTGAACGTTTTCACGTTAATGACCTGGGCGAAGAGATAATAGAGGGTATGTTTTTCCCAAAAAGTAATGTACTAGACCTGCTTACAAACGTCGTAGTACATGGGTGAAAACCTCTTATGGCTGGTATGCATGATCAAGTGGAGGGAAGGTTTCTTAATCTGTTACACGACCTAAACATACCCCGTAGATTTTTAGGGCAAGAGAAAACGATGAGACAGATATATAATGGCGCAGAAATGGATGATAACGCCAGTGAGTACATGCCTACGCCCATGAGTAAAAGAATACATAGAAAGAGTTCTCTAGCGGGCAACAGGAAGGAAAAGGGACATTCAATTCCAGTGTGTGTAAATTTAGATAAGTCATGAATGATGCTAAATTGGAAAAAGTATATTTTGATCCAAAACATTATGCATCTTCTGGTGGGAAAGAAAAGCTATATAATGCATTCAAAGGTAAAATACCGCGCAACTATACCGACAAATGGTTAAAACACCAAGAAGTATATACGCTTCACAGACCGCGGAGAACAAAGTTTGACAGGCGAAAAATAAGAGTTTCAGCCGTCGATGAACTATGGCACACAGATCTATGCTCGATGGGTATGCTGGCGAAAGAGAACAACAACGTGTTATATTTGCTATGCGTAGTTGATGCCCTTTCAAAATATGCATGGGTGGAATGCCTGTTTAGTAAAACATCTTCTGCAGTCAAGAAAGGGTTAGAAACAATATTGGAGTGTACTGAGCACCGCCCACCCACTATTAAAACAGACAAAGGGGGTGAGTTCGTAAACTGTGTAATGAAAAACTATGTGAAAGATAATGGAATACATTTCTACTCTTCTCAAAATGAAACGAAAGCTGCAATGGTAGAGCGTTTTCAATGCACCCTGAAGTGTCGAATATAGAGATACATGACGCATAAAAATACATGAAAGTATATCGATATATTACCTAGTTTAGTCGCGGTGTACAATAACACCACACATTCTAGTATGCGCATGGCTCCTTCCGAAGTTGACCGTAGTACTGAGTTAATCGCGTGGAGAAATATATATGGTAAGAAGGTGAAGAAACATTCCAAATCTAAAAATATCACAAGCAAAACTGCCATTTGAAAAAGCATATCGCGGGAAATGGAGACGGGAATTGTTTAAGGTGCACAAGGTGCTTACAGACAAATATCCATACTTATATAAATTATAAGACTATGGAGGCGATCCGATTATTGGTACTTTTTATCGTGATGAGATACAGCAAGTGATAGAAGAAAATCATAAAGAGTACTCAGTGGAAAAAATACTTAGAAGTAGAAAAAATAAAAAGGGACAACGCGAGTATCTGGTAAAGTGGCTCGGTTACCCGGCCAAGTTTAACACATGGGTTAACGATCTAAGTACTATACATCATTAACAATGGATGAATATATAGAGAGAAGATCGGATCAGAGCATGTGGTGAATGATGGGTTCATGAGTACCGAAAGAAGAAATAGTATACCTGGCTCAAATTATAATAATTTATATCGTAATCATTACATGTATCGTGAATCTGAGTATACAAAATGGGCAATCAGGCAAATGGATATCACTTTTGAGTGGATGTCTAGGGTATACATTGCTTAGTCCATGCTTAAAGACGTCCATACATCATTCAACTCAGAATGACCAAGTTTTACATAACCCTTCCGAGCAATAGTAGTACCCAGTTCTTTCCAGACAATAAGATATCAGAGTTTCGAACACGTCTGCAAACTCCATTAACATTAGATGGCGAATGGGAAGTGGGCCTCTCGAGTGTGTTATATCCTAGGAGTTGGCTTACTATTGCGGAGGAAAGTTTTGTCCAAATATATGCTTTTGCTAAGAAGAAGATAAAGAAGAAGAAGAAAGCTAGTGATGCAACAGAAGAAATTAGCAAAGATGTCACTAGCGCGTCAGAAATAGAAAAGACAGCAGCTTTTCCAATAGTTTTAAAAGATGGTTTCAGTATTCCATGTCCTGCCGATCGGGGAAAATGGGCACGAAATGATCGGGGAAAAGATGTGTGAAATGATCAAACAAATAATGTCGTTAAAAAACGTACATGTAGAAGTGAACATTATTATGTGCGAACAGAAGCTCCATTTATCAGCGTACCGAAAGGCTACTATGCTGTAAAAATATCGTAGCCTATCTAAATGGGCAGATACAGAGCAAGACAAGACTTAGACACAAAAATATTTTTTCAATTTTTGCTTGCATCGCACGAATCTAGTTTCTCTCACAGTTAAAGATAATTACGCTAAACGCTTAGGTAGAGAAGTAGCAAATTTAATCGGATTCGAAGGAGGAAAAATACATATGGGACCTATAGACTTTAAAGAATCATTTCGTTCACATCATTAGGGTGGTCCTTCGACCACATATATATATACTGCGACGTAGTCTCATACAGGGTGGTAGGTGATACTTCCGCACCACTACTCAGAGTGATAGCCATTTCTAGTACACATGGAGGGAAAGATATATGTCAGTGGACGTTTCCTGATATTCAATACCGCTCTGTGTCAAAGAACTACATCGATACTATTGGAATACTTATAATGGATAGAACTGGTGCCAATGTCCCATTCAAGGACGGAGCATCACTGAGTGTACTTTGTTTGCATTTCAGATGACGATGACAACAATGATGAGAGGGATGATGAGAGGGACAATGAGAGGAAGAATGAATGCTCCAGTGCTGGCACGTTACTATGTGAGTCAAGCGGGCCATGGGCGTATTCCAGTTTTTGTAGGCATATGATACCAATCAGGACATGGACTCGGTAATATCTTAAGCAGACTAATACGTTCAGCAATACCTATCACAAAAAATGTGGCTAAATCTGTAGGTAAACAAGCTCTTAGAGCTGGAATCAGACTAGCTGAGGACGTAATGGCTGGAAAAATGATAAAACCATTAAAATCGAGAGCACGTGGTGGTGTTGCCAGGTCTTTGATACTGAAAGCTGTAACAGCAGTGCATGGTGGTTTAAGACCACCTCAACCTAAATGTAAAAAGAGGAATAATACAGGTAATGCTCAGTCAATGCATGCGATACCGAAGAGGAAGTGTCGCCATAGACGGCAGAGAAAACAAGCTGATATCTTTAATTAACAAACAACATGGAACCTAATCAGATCTGCGAGTGCTCGAAGAGCGAATTAGACATTTTTCAGACGTGTCCCATAGTGACGACATTGGAGTCTGGAAAATGGGAACAGTTTCAGCCTGTATTTATTTTATCAGATATTGGACCGATCGAATTTTACGTCAGCGGGTCGGCTGATAGATGTTTAGATCTTACGCAATCTTATCTTTCGATTAAAGTTAAGCTAGTAAAGCTGGATCGAAATGGTGATGAGAAGACACTCGAGGTGAATGACCTGATAGCCCCTGTGAATAATCTTTTGCATACGATGTTCTCACAAGTGGATGTTTTTTTGGAATGGAAAGCGTGTCAGTGACTCGAACGAAAACTATGCTTTCTGCTCGTACATTGAGACGTTACTAAATTATGGCAGCGATGCAGCATCCTCGCATCTACAACTTGCCGGATGGAAAATAAAATTTGATAATATCGCTGATACTAACTTAGAATTTCAAGCACATAGAAGCATGATGGTGCAGAGAAAAACAGTGCAATTAATAGGCCGCATACACAGCGATATGTTTCTGCAGGACTGATTCCTGCTCAGTTCCGTTGATTTGAGAGTACACCTACAGAGGAGTAAAGATGCATTCGCCATTATGGCCGCGGAAGGAGAGAGGCCTAAATTGAAAATATTGTCAGCTAACTTATTTGTACGCAAAGTTATCCCATCAGCAGATCTGATAGTGGTGCACACCATTACTCTGAGACATACAAGGGCGAAATATCCTATTCGCAGGGTAGTGTGTAAGACTTTTACAGCACCTAGCAGTGTTATGAGCATCGCTAGCGATAATATATTTATTGGTCAGCTACCTTCTAGAGTATTATTCGCTTTTGTACCTAATGATTCGTATAATGGTGTGGTACATAAAAATCTGTTCAAGTTTGATAACAATAACACTACCTATGCCTTTCATTTAGCAATGGCATTTACTCGGACGCTTATTTCTCACTATTCAGCAGTACTGGGGCATTATTCAAAGACTGCGGCTACCTGATAAATAAGTCACAGTTCAGACATGGAACCACATTGATCGCATGGGATTTTCAGCCTGATCTAGCTGACTCAGAGCATCGCTACCCTACCCGCACTGGTTCGTTAAGAGTGGTCTTCCATTTTGCTCAAGCACTTACCACTATAACCAATGTAATTTGCTATGCTGAATTTGATAATACAATAGAAATTGGATCAGACTTTAACATATTAACAGATTATTAAGAAATATGTTGAATACATTTGAAATAGCGGATCTATTATTCAGCGACAATGAAATGCGTGAACACTTTCTCAGCGTTTTTCCAATTGACAATGTACCCGCACATATTAAATATCGCCCGGCCACATTAGTAATAAACACGCATTCCCGTAATAAATCTGGATAACATTGGGTGGCAGTTTATTACACTAGAGATGGAAATGCTGAATACTTTGATCCTTATGGAAGACACCCTTCTGACGGAAGAATGATATCAAATGTACAAAATGGACACTGTGTGCATGTTTATTATTTCAACAATGAACGTGTTCAACCAGCCATGACGTCAACTTGCGGATATTATTGTGTATATTTCTTATACCATCGTTCGAGAGGTGTACAAATGGGCGCTAAGAAACAGAGACAAAAATGATGTGATAGTGAAACGTCTGACGCATAGGATTATGAATAAACAGAAAAAATGATCATGTTTAATGTATAATTATTTATGTACTATGTTTTCTTTTTAATTATCGTGAACAAATGTCACTAATCTTTATCGTAAAAATGCATGTGTCAATAAAAAATACATTTATTTTGTAAAAAATATGTTATTATTTCTTCGTGTTCCCTTCTCACCCCTCAGCCACCATCCACAATTATCACCATTTTGATACACCGTGATGGATGAATGCCGATAATGGCTAAAAATTAATCGCACGCTAGGAGCGCGAGGCATACCACAATGATCCAAAGATCCAAAATTAATTGTATTCACATTGTGAAAATGACAAAAAATGCAGACATATTTGAATACAGAGAAAACCATATGACGTGCTCTGTAATTGAACCCTGCGTATCAATTCCAGTTTTCTATAAAAAATGTCATTCAAATGTGGTGCGATGCAATAGTTATGTTTTGAAATCCACTGATGTTAATTTTAAGCAGTGGAAAACCCCCCACGTGACTGAAATAAGGGCGTGTTCAGATTGGAAAGATAATTTTACTGACAGCTCATATTTTAGCTATAAAAGCGAAATGCGCATGACTAGTAAGGCATACAGCTTTTTGAATTTGTCAAAGTGAAAATGGAATCTCAATTATGTGATCGCTGGAGATCGATCGGTTCTACGCCTATTAATTGTGGTTGCATCGAATGGAATAAGCATAATGAAGTAGTGGTACACCAACCATTTATAATGTCATTGCGTGAAATCCGGAACTGAATGACCGTAATTACAACAAATGGGTGCATGTGAAGTACCAACTTCGTTATGATTGTTGCACGTGTATGTGGTGCGAAGAAAACAGATACTTCCGTTTGCGTAATTGAGATGAAAAACATTTACGTAAAAGCAAAAAAATAAAAATAAAGAAATAGGCCTATTTTTTAAGGGGCCAGCAAAAACCAAAATTATGTTACATACATACACCCACATGCCAACGGGTGCATAAAAAGACGCACGCACACATGACATACACACAAAGGGGACAGGGAACATGGATGACAAGAGGCACGTGCATAGCACCATGCGTGTGTCATCATGCATGTATCATCATGCGCATGAGGGTATGCGCAGTACATGTGTTTGTTGGTGCGTCAGGTGCGTGTGTGTGTGTGGGGAACGTATGTGATAAAAAGTATGACGCCCTTAAGATATGGATGATGGATCAGAACCAGTTTCCATTGATACAGACACATTCAACCTCGTACTCCACCACGAGTGACGCCTTTCGTCATGGTCATGTGTGGTACATACCAACGCCATTATTAGTTCGCAAGGAAGCAGGCATAGACAAAATCTAACATCAGCTGCCATTAAAGTGACTGAAGCGGCCATGTTTAATGTTAATATGAGTAATGCGCGAACACATCATAAATATGCAAAAGCACTAATGCGCCAAAACGTGATATTCTAATAATTGCCCAAACGCTACAATAATGTGATTTTGTTATTTATTAAAAAACAGTCGAGGGAAGTACGCATTCACAACTACAAAGTGAAATCTCCTAGTGAGTAATCTAGGCGATAATTTAATAGTAATTTTGGATATTTCTAAAAAAAACCGTAGAACGAGGCGGAAGGTACATTCTTACATTATTCCTTAACACATGGTATGTTTGTATCTCGATTAAAGATTGATCTCACGGCTATTCCGGACGAATGCATAAAATAAAACCATACGCAACAAATAATCTTTTTATCATATGTATGCTTGACATACAATTCTATAAACACATGGAGCCTGTCAGAGACATAATGACTACATTTTAATCATCGTGCAGCAACCACAAAATCTAAAACGACTGCCATTATTGCAAATGCAATATTAAGTATTTAAAAAACAATTTGCGCATCATGTCGGTTAAGCCAACAGTCAAAACGTTTTCAAAATATTCAAGTTTACTAATAAATTAACGTTAGCAATGAAACAGTCAAATTATTTTCAAAATATACATCAATATCGAGTATTGACGTAATTCCTCACCCCTCCTCAACCTCATACTCCCTACTCCTCATACGACCTACCTTATCAGACAACCTCTTAAACTCCTTCCTCCTATTATCAGTCCTCCTCTTAGTCTTTTATTTTTACCATACCATACCATGGTACCACGGAGGGGGGCGCGCGCAACTAAGTTAAAACGTAAAATACACAACTTTTAAGGGTTAACATTTTCAGGACATACTACAGGGTTTTACCATGAGTACCATGAATATAATATCGAATCTCAAGTGTGCGAATATGTTCGCCATTGTTCTATAGTCTCTCAAGGGTGTACGGCTGTTCGCCATTGTTCTCAAAACTCTCAAACGTGGGGCCGCTGTTTGCCATTGTTCTTTACCCCTGTGCGGCTGTTTGCCATTGTTCTACCCTCTGTGCAGCTGTTCACCATTGTTCTCGAAGACCCCCTGTGGTGAAGAACAATAGCGAACATAAACCCGCATTACTACTAGTGTTTCCTTACATACTATTGATTTCAATTTAAAAGTAGCTTTCCGCGCTCTTACGCTGAGATTTTCCTTCCCCATAGTAAAGGACCCACAGTTACTAAAATCCACACCCAAGTGCTTATATGACTTAACGCATTCAAGGTTGTGATTATTGAATGTAAATCCTTCACTCAAAAGACGCCCATTTTTATTAAAAATTATAACCTTTGTTTTTAACAGATTGACTTCTAGTTTCCATTTAGTACAATACTCATTTAAATTATGCAGACATTGTTGTAATCCGTCTTTGGATTTTGAAAGTATGAGAATATCATCAGCATACATTAAGCACTGAAGTTTCCTTGCCGAAAGTTCATCAGGCTTAGTGTTCCCTTTGGCTAGTTCAGTAGGCAAGTCATTTATATATAATGTAAAAAGCATAGGGCTCAATCCCTCGCCCTATCTGACCCCTTGATGTATTTGGAAAGAAGGGGTTATGTCATTTGACATTTTAATGCAGCTATAAAATTTACTGTACATATTTCTCACAACAGAGTAGAAGTTACCACCAATTCCTAATTTAAGGATTTTATAAAAAAGACCATGCCACCAGACTTTGTCAAAAGCTTTGCTAAAATCGACAAAACATGCATATAGTTTTCCACCCTTAGGTTTTGTATATGCATCACTGAATGTTTTTAGAACAAACATATGATCAGCTGGTCGTGAGCATTTTATAAAGCCTATTTGTTCAGCTGGTCTAAGTCTATGCGGCTCCACAAAATTTACTAATTTTTCATTAAGGATAGAAATAAATACTTTGGCCAAATTACTACATATCGTAATCCTGCGAAAATTAACTGGCTTACAGGGATTTCTTGCTTTAAAAATTGATGTAATAGCACCCTTTTGCCATTTCTCTGGATATTTCCCATTAGTAAGAAATTTATTAAATATAACTGTTAGTGTGGAACAGAAAACATCTGCCCCTGCTTTCAACATCTTATTAGCAATACCGTCAATCCCAACAGCTTTATTAGGCTTTAATTTGGTCAATGCAGACATAGTCTCAGAGGCCGAAATTCTAATATTTAGTTCATTAAAACAGGGTTGGTTTTCCATTGTCTTAATTGCAGCCTTAATTATATTATCATGAATTTGTTTTTCAGGTGGTGCGGTACCTAGCAAGTTCTTGTAATAAGCGTACCATGTTTTTGCTTTAATGGTATCAGGTGGGCTATCCTTGTTAGCGCACCTCAGTTCCTTGACCATTTTCCAATATGCAGATGGGTTACTAGCATGCATCTTCTCAAGTTTTTGTAAAATGTCTGCCTTATATTTTCGCTTAATGTTTCTAATAAAGGATTTATATTTCTTTTTTGCTGTGAATAGATGTTCCCTTTTTGTAATATCATGCGGATCATTTTGCAATAATTTTCCCAACCTTGTGCATTCTCTCTTCAACTCGACACATGACAGGTCATACAATCTTTGGCGAATTATACGTTTCTTAGAATATTTTTTCTTACACAAGGTTCTGTCTGCTACCACCAGCAGGTTGTCTGTAAATATGGCAAGTAATGCATCCGCCAGAGTATCGTGTGAGTAACCACAGTTTGTGATTTATGACAATTTATTTACATCTAAATCTTTCAGCGCAAGTTTAAATTTGAACTCGGACTCTGCCCTATTTTAACTGGTTTGTAGGTGGCTTAGGTTTAAACTGCCTATTGTCCATAAGCCGAAATTTCAATGCTATAGAAAACGAAATCATACATTGGTCAGCTAGTATCTCTAATCAATTATGGACACAAAAGTGGTTGATCGCAAAGAGCAGTGAGTGATGAACCAGTGCATAATCCACCGTACTACTACCATTATACTGATGGTAAGTTAACTGGCCAGCACAGTCACCAAGTGCCCTCCTATTTAGTATTCTTAAACCAGAGGATTTACATAAATCCAGCAAATCATTGCCATATGCATTAGAGGTTGCATCTTGGTTCAGCCGTCTTTCTCAGTGGTGTGTCTGTCTGGTAATCTGTAGGGAGAGGAAGATATATGCTATCATCTGCAAGAATGAAATCATCCTTGTCCAAGGTACGCACATTAAAGTAAAAAATAAGTATGAATTGACCTTTCTGGCAAAAATGGGCTATACCAGCTTCCAATATTCTATAAGGATCTATATTTTCTTGTAAACTAAGTGAGGAATTCTTCGGGATAATGTAGACTAAGGCAAGAAAAATATCATGTTGCTAGTTGAAAAAGATTTTGGACAATTTTAGCCAGACTATATCATGTAGTATATTGGGAGAGTTAACATGAGAGACGCCCTCACTGATAATAGCTTTGACTAAAACTGCTATACCACCAGAATACATTTTTGCTTTCTTTAGTTTAAGTCTGTTGGTCTGAGCAATAGTTGTGTAGCCATCAATATTAATATGGCATGAATCACTGGTGTGAGTTTCTACTAAACCAATTATGTCATTGGTGGATAAGATTTTGTTCACTTTGGGACAATCAAGTTTACATCTAATAGAATTATTACTTACCCTTTGTATGTTCCATGCACACACAGATAGTTGAGTTCTAAACATTAATTATAATAGTTATCCCTATTCAAGTGCATGTCCCCCTGTCGTGAAGATTGGTAGAACTGTGAGCCATATCCCGCCCGATCCATTGTGGTGAAGATTCCATATTGACGTCGTGACTGCTGCGCCCTCCAATTTTGTGGTTCATATGAAGGTTTCCTGTACTGGGATGGCCGTTTGCACCTGTACTCTCAATATCTACTCTGAGGCTCATTTATTTTACCATACATGTTTTCCTTACTGGAGTCTCTCGGTGTTAGATCAAGCCCTAATGCTTCCCACAACGAATCCTTAATATTCGCAGCAAGTTTACTGGTTCCTGCACTATTCAGGTGTACAGTGTCATCTTCAAAGAAGTCAGGTGATGGACTGACATTGACTAAAAGATTGCCATTGTCACAGATATATACATCTTTAGTTTTAAATAGCTTCTGCTTATCCACCAAATTGGCAGATAGTGTTTTAATCTGTAGTTCATGACCACCTCGGCCAGGTGGAAGGGACATAATGATCTTAGCCCTAGGAAATTTACTGTTAGTTGTGTCAACTAGCCATACTAGGTCATCAGCACACTGTCGATGGTCTCTTTGTTGGTCTTTTAAGTCATTACTCATTTCTTGATAGACTACGCATGATGGTTGAGGCCCAGAATATTCCTCAACATACGTTGCCGCTTCCTCAATGTAATACTTTGTTTCTAGAGTAGTTCTGAAATCATGAAGAAGCCTTTCTGGTTTAATGTGTTTGAGCAGGGAAGTCCAAATGATGAGTATATCTCTACTCGGTTTTGGTGTGGCTTTCGTGAAGGTCTGTGTGACTGTCTCTGATCGTGAATTACTTGCACCTATCTGATGTACCTCAAGAATCCTCTCCCTTTGGTCATGGATCTTCAAAGTAAGAATTTCATCTGTTGCCTTGTCTAATTGAGTAACTGTTTTTGGTATTTTTTCTCTAATACTTCTATTACATCTAACTTGCTTCGAATCCTCGATTCTGCTGCATCCAGTTCATGCATTAAGCTACGTTTATTTTGTTTTATCCTACTGGCCTAAATCTTTATATTCAGCAGTCATTTTTTTATTCTGGCTTTCACTAATTAGAACATCTCCTTGCAACTCGCTAATCTTTTGGTTTAACTTAGCATTAGCGTCTTTCAAATGCACGATATCACATTCATGTTGAGTACATGCCTTATTAGTGTCTTTAGTTGCTTTTTGCGGTTCAAATTCCTGCTTACAAGTTTTAAGTTCTTTTTCAAGTGTTTTGTTACGTTCACGTTCTTTCGCTAATTCAATATCCATCAGCTGTAATTTTAACTCCATATTCTCATCTTTAACTTGGAGTAATTTTTCTGTAACCGTCTCTTCAATGTTGGCAATAGTCAGCTTCACGTCAGCTAGATGTTGAAGGCAGCTAGCTATTTGCTCTAAAGGCCGAATGTCACTGAGTGTTATTGCTTGTTTATTGTGTATGACTTCTCTGGCTGCACAACTATCTTTGGACGTTGTTATTACAGATGCAGGGAGGCTAGTGCTAGGAAACAAGTCACTAGTGCCAGACAGTGAATTGATGTCTACAACTGAACTACAGTCTGGAGTCCCATCCGCTACAATAGCTTCCACTGCTACCTTAAGCCGGGGAAACTATCCTGAATGAATTCCAAAATTGCATTGCCCTACACCATTATTGTCAGCGTACTAAAGTAGACAGTTATTGTAAGGGCCTTCTCAAATTCTTCAGACAAATCTATGTCCTTATACATTACTGAGATTAGAGTTTCTGAGAAATATTTCTTCCCACTTGTTCGCTCCTTAATGTCTTCTTTCTCTAACCATTCGAGAGAGTACACATCACTCTTACCGACTTGGTCATAGTAGCTTTTAGACAAAGCAGCCATCCATGCTAATAGTCTGCTTTCTGATGTAGATAATGTCACACATTTAGCTGCTGCTTTATATTGTTTCTCATGAACCTCTTCAAATGGTGCGTTGCTTGGTTTAATAGGGCTGATTACACTAGCCTTATACTGTACAGTAATGTCACTGAAATAAGACTGATCGCACGCTATTGTTCTTAATTTACATAAACTTAGAAATTCAGACATTGTCATCGATGTGTTGAACTATTGCTATCTATGTAACGAGATGGCACAATATTGTTGCTTACAACGGATTTAATATCTAAAAAACTTGGATGTACTATGGCAATGCTGGCTAGTGCTAGGTCGCGAAAATCGGTGTCACGGAGTCCCGGAAATAGATGACATAAAAAGCAGAGACGTGAAATACGGCTGAGACGAAATTATTCTCCAAGCCTTTATGGAAAATACGCTCCCGACAGGTTGACAAGAGGTCTTAAATACGGTAGATAATGTTAGTTCATGTTAGAACACACAACATAGCATTAAATATGTATAATGTAACGTTGCTACGGGAAACATCGATTCATGTCCAGAATTAAGATTAAGAATTTGTACGCGACCCTTCAAGTCATGCGGGCGGCAGTGAAAGCCGCGCTGCCGCTGTCTAAAATGTAAACAAACAGTGTGTTCACCATAATACGTAGACTACAAAAAATAGATTAGTTTTAATAGATTTATATTTAATTGATATTCTAGTTAATTTTAAGCACCTACTTGCTATATTGCAATCGTAAATTTATTCATAGGCCTATACAATGGTAAACTGTGATCGTACACGCGCAGTGTGCTGCTACTAACATTGAAAATGTTATGCGCTTGTGTAGGCCTACATGATGATCCTACACACGTGTCTATAGCCTACGTAAAATCACTAAAGTCAATCCAGAAAGATATATATATATATATATATATATATATATATATATATATATATATATATATATATATATATATATATATATATATATATATATATATATATATATATATATATATATATATATATATATATATATATATATATATAATCGTATAACTGTATTCCAAAAAGTGTGTGGTGGTGTTTGATTAGATATAGCCTAGCCCTGAACCTCGCATCGACCATATATACTATTCATGTGCGTGCGTGCGTGCATGCGTGCGTGCGTGTGCGTGTGTGCGTGTGCGCGTGTGTGCGCGTGGATGTGTGTATATATGCATGTGTATATGTGTGTGTATATAGGTATATATAGGTGTATATACAGTACGGCTCAAGAATGACCGAGAATCTTACCAAAACAAATAAAACTTACTGCTGAGTGTTTGGCCATAGTTGGATTGGTGGATATGGCTGCCTAAGGCAGTGGCCCCTCCAGTCCATTTGTGTTCAATGCATTCAACAGAACATTTCTTACTAACAGTTCTCTACTTTTGCTTTGTAGACGTGTTGACTTATCTATGAGCTGTACTGTAGTTTTATGTTCGTGCTAATTTAAATAATATGATCAAGCCTTTCCTGAGCGACTACCTTGGAAAACTGATATAAATAATACTGTCGGCACCTTTTGTCTTCAACCGCCGGTCTTAGCAAACCAACATCCACCTTAGTTTACAGTACACCAATTCAGAATTATGAATGCCACCTACAATCTGTTATTATTTCTTACAATGTCACATAAGGAATCATTAATGTATTCATTCATGAGCTGCTGCTATGTTAATGTTAGGGCTTAGAATCTCACTGATTCCAACTCACCTCGTCCTGAATTATATTCATGTATGTTAGCAATTGCTTCCTTAAACACCGCCCAAAATGCTCCAAGCACTTAACCCCTGACCCAAAAGACCAAATGGGATATACAGTATGCAATGTAAGTAATACTACGTTGGATATTTTGGAACTGATTTGACTGGAACCTGTTGCTTCTTATGGCAGCCTCGGGCCCCTGTCAAATTCGTTTCAGAATGTTCAACACCTTACCTGTATTGTTTCCTTGAAATTATATTATTCTGGGCATAGGTTAAGCCACCGCCCAAAATTCACCTTAGTTCACAGTATGCTACCTCAGAATTCTGGATGTTAGCTACAAACTGTTCTTATTTAATACCCAAAACGCCAAGTTATCTCACACGAACATTTTAATTTTTTATTTTTATTTTTTCTGCCTCCTGTTCTTCTCCTTTTCTCTTCTGGCTCTCATTCTTACAACCTTCTTACTGTTACTTTAGGAGCTCTATCTGTCTGTCGTTCACGTATGTCTCTACGATTCCACCGCACGTGCACATGGCCGTCTGTGATTTATCTAATTGACAATGGATAATGATATAACTAGGTACCGTGCGGCTATTGGGCTGTTTCATTGCTACTCTACTAAATTCACAGGTTACAGAGGCACACCCCCTTCCTACCGTGAAATATTTAGGGACTTTCGAGGACTCTACGCAGCCCAGCTACCACACTTTCAGATCAACTATCAAAATAATGTATCGGCCGTGTTAATAATCTACACGCTCCTTTCTCAGGCCGGTGATGTAGGAACTAATCCAGGCACCACCAACAGTAGTGATAATTCTATCGCTCACCTCAATGTATGTGGCCTTAAAGATAAAATCCATCTTATTGAAGCTAATCTGTCCCAGTTTGATAGTATTGCTGTTATTGAAAGTCACCTCACGTCAAATATCAACACTAATACCATTAAACTGCCAGGCTTCCAGGAGCCGTATCGGAGGGACCGTCAGCAGGCGTGGGGAGGAGTATGTGTCTATATATCTGAAAACCTTGCTACCTCCCGTCGTTTTGAATACGAATGTCCTGGCATTGAGATGACATGGATAGAGATTAATGTTCGTGACTTGAATTCAAGTACAACTCTTGTCCTACTTGGGGATCTTAATGATGATCTGCTCAATAAATTCAAGCACCATTTACAAGATATTATTTTTACACTAGGCTTCCATCAGTTAATAACAGAACCGACTCGGCCTGTTGCAAACACATTACTCGATCCAATTATTATCAACAGTGCTAGAGTAGTAAAACACAGTGGAATACTTGCACCCTTTTGTAGTGATCACACTCCTGTATATCTGGTTGTAACATCTTCCATACCTAAGCGTAAATCCTACAAACGCCGTATATGGGACTATGCAAACGCTGATTGGGACTTATTCAGGGATCAGCTATCCAACGCACCCTGGAATAACATTTCCGATGTTAATGGTGTTGACATCTGGTGCCAGACAATCACCACGAATATTATTGATGCTGCTAATGCTAGTATTCCCAATAAAACTATTACTATAAATCCCAATGACAAAGCATGGATGTCCAATAAAATAAAACATGAGATGCCAATTAGAGAAAAGTTATTTAGGAAATCAAGGAAAACTAAACAAGAGCAAGATGTGGCCAACTTTAAGAAATAGCGAAACCTGGTCAAAACACTAGTTCGGATAGCTAAACAAAACTTTAAAGATAAGTTAGCTGAAAAAATTACAAACGGACGCACAGGCTCCAAACAGTGGTGGAAAATATGTAAGTCCTTCTTAGCTGACACTAACTCCAATTTTAATGAACTGCCCCCTTTAAAACGCGAAGATGGCTCATTTACTTAGAATTCTTCTGAAAAGGCAGATCTACATAACCTTTAGTTTTCTAATATCGCCACAATTGACGACACTAATGCCCACCTACCTCCTCTATCTATGTATACGGAGAATACTTTGAACTCAATCACAATAACAAATTTCGATGTCTCAAATGTACTGTCAAAGCTTTATTAGGCCATCTCTAGAATACGCAGACGCTGTCTGGGATAACATACCACAGTATCTTGTAACACGACTGGAGGACATCCAAAAAGACGCACTTAGAACAGTATGTGGAATGAAACGTAGTGCTCGTACGGAAGACTTGTACACCGAAACAAGAATAGAAACGCGTTCACATCGACGGGAATCTCACAGACTAGTTATGCTATATAAAATTATCAACGGGATGACGTGTGAAATTCTGAATAATCACCTTCCCTCATTGTCCCAGGCACGAAACCCCTACACCATTCGTTACGCAAACCTATTCACTCCATTTCATTGCCGTATTGAGCTCTTTCGCGGATCATTTTTTCCAGCAATAGTCCGCGCATGGAATACTCTCCCAGCGCCGGTCACGTGTTCCGTCACTCTCACGGAATTCAAGAGCAAACATAAAGCCATGCTGCCTATACGACCGCCTCCTCCCTGGTATTATGTCGGCCAAAGGTTAGCAAATGTAATTCTATGTAGGCTTCGTAATGGCTCTAGTAATTTAAATCGGCATCTATTTGAAAATTTTCTGTCAGACTCAGCTAGCTGCCCATGTGGATACACTGATGAATCCACAAATCACTGTCTCCTCCACTGCCGTCTTTTTAACGACCAAAGAGTCTCTCCAAAATCAGCTCGTCCTAAAAAAATCTCTCTTGCCACACTGACAGCTAATCAACTTCTATAAGGCATTAACAATGTCGACGTGGAAAAGAATATTACAATATGTAACGCCGTATGTCAATAAATAGTCAATACCAACCGCTTTAAGTAACTTCCTATTTGTTAAATTCGCAACTATAAGAGCGAAATGCAAACAGCCCACTATATACAAAGCATGGTGAACGCAGCATTAAGAGCTCCTCACCTTACCTTTCTCACTCTTGTCAAATTCTTAGTTTATACCCTGTTTCTCATCTCATATTCCCCTCTCCTCTCTTTTTGTCTCTCTTTCCCTAACTCTCCCCCACCCCACACACATACACACTCCATCCCAACCTCTCTCTCTCTCTCTCTCTCTCTCTCTCTCTCTCTCGCTCTCTACTTCCCTCCCTCCCTCCCTCCCTCCCTGGCAAGAATTGCATGACGACCCGCTTCCCTGTGTGACGTCACGACTTTAGCTTGATATCTGTAAACGTTTGGTTGTCAAGATGGTTGCTATGTGCTTATCTTAGCTTTGACTGGGCCGCTTAAAAATATTTAAATAGGATTTTGCTCTTTTAGTGAAGAAGAATATATAGTATGATTGTCAAGTTAATCAGAGCAATCGGGTAGCTAGTCCTCACAACAGCTTTAAATGTTGTATCATCCCAATAATTACCTCTTGAGAGAATGGAGGAATCAAGTTTATCAATCAATTATATGACGTCATAATCAACAACGTCACATATAGGCTGACGTCATACTCAATTACGTCGTGAATGAAGCGATTAACTCTGCCAATAACGCGTAATAGTCAGTCCAGTTGTACGAATTGTATGGCTTTACATTCTGCATAGGCAGCAACAGCGCCCAGTCAAATTAGTTTCAAAATATTCAACAGCTAACCTGTATAGTTTTCCGGAAATTGAGATTCAGAGAGTACGGGGATCGATTGATCCAAACACGGGCAAAGCGTGGGTAAAGCTTACTTAGCGATGGGCGGGGCATAGCTGAAACTGGATTCCTTCACCCCACACCACCCCACCACCCCCAACCTCAACCACCCACCAGAAGGGCTATATACGTTAACTCGCTACATGAACATTACCGGCATGTTAGCACCTGCCACCATCCCTGCCTCAAACGATTCTCAATAAGGAAGAGCTTGGAATAATGGTTAAATATGTTGCTCTCATGCCGATAAACCACAACCGAAAAACCGGCATTTTTCAGAATGAAATCATGGCCGAATTATGTGTACCTAGCTTTTAAGGGGTAGTATCGGCTATCTAAGTGCACACATGCGTACGCCTGCGTTTGCGTACACACCGCACGCGCATACACCAGCGTTCTCTCACACCAGCCCGGCCCAATCACATCAGTCAGCGATCATGTGCACTCACCATATTTGCGCTGCACAAAAGATTGAATTTATACTGCTCTGTTGTTATTGTTTTCAGTATTTGGGTGAAGCTATGATTGACCGCGCTCATGCCGCTGTACCCAGTTTGACCTCTGAAGGCGTGACAGCGTTGGCGAATATGTATGAATGGGTATGTGACCAGATGAAGGATGGAATCGTCCGCCACGCTGAAGTACCAAGCAGGGTATAACATCACCTCTAAAGCATGCACCACTTTACGTTATCGTATGATAAATAAACAGTCTGAACAGGTTCTCTGTCGGTGTTGTTAATATTATTTTATCATATAAACTTGGCTTTTCAGCACATTTCATATTTCTCGATATAAACACTCGTGTAATTTTCAACAAAAACCTTTCATTGCTTAGATAACACGTAAAATCCCACATGTCCTGTGCCTCCGCGAATGTCATCGTCTTGAATTAAATTTTGTAATATCTAAATTTGCATAGTAAAGGCAGACATTTTAAATGAAAGTCCGAAATAACGATGAATTTTATCATTATTTTCCTGACACATTGGTCAGAACTCTTAACAAATGATGCGTCACAGCGACGAAAACGAACAGCGCAAAATATCAGTTTATAAGATAAATAGAATCTCAAACGCTGTCCTATTGAATACCACTGCTATCAGCCTCGTCAAAAATTATCACAATGTGATAATTTCTACTCTGTTGGTAAATGGGACCTCGTTTCAGATTAGGCTTGCACAATTATTCGATTATTCAATTAATCGCGATTATTCCTTAAAACATGTTCATAACCTTGGACGATTACAAAACTAAATAATTGAATAATCAAAGATTTTCAATCTCTAAGAATTGCTTATTTTAGATATATTGCAAGAAAAGCTTGACCTCCGTTCTCTAAAATGGTTAAAACTGCTAAACGCTAGCACGAAAATTGAACAATTTCCTGGTACAAATTCTGGCCGCCTTACGCCTATGTTTAATGTACACCTATAAACCATCGCGGAAGTGAAATTATTAATTGGGGCCTCCTAAATATTGCATATTTTGTTTAATAAAGACCATTTATTACATATAATTAATCCAAACTTGACATAAAATGTCGTTGTGAAAAAATATAAATCACATGATATTATAATATCAAGAAGTAACAACAATTTTTAGCGCGAGTACTCGGATATAAATATCCTGGACTCTGAATTCGGAAATTGTTATTATTATCATAGTGTGATGGTAACCGACAATAGAGGCCTGGCTTCTTCGAGAATACAGAAATACTTTTCTCGATCTCGTATCGAAGGAGATCTCGCAAGATACGAATGGGTAACCGAGTATCGCCCTTTAAATTCGATCCGAATAATGTTTTAACATGGGTACTCGTTTAATAATAGGAAGGGTTATAGATCAATGCGATCACCTCTTCCCTGTCTCAAACTGCCGTTAGCGTATGAGATCTCTTGAGAACATATTATGCGCCTCCAATTACAAGAGAGTTTTATTAACAGAGGCTCGCCAACATTAGAAGCGACATACCACATGTTAATTCTCTGGCGTTAAATCAAATTTTGTCGCACATTTGATTCCATTTTGGCTCATGTTATGTTAGTCACTTACATTGGACTGTTTGGGTTTTGCCAGATTGCATCGATATTGTGTTCGGAAATAATACTCTACTTGTTTATAATAGCATTTCTGAACGCCTATTACTGTCTGGCAACTAGACGGGAAGCGTTGTAGTGGTCTTATCAATGATACCTATTTTCGTTCTTTTAATTTTAGCAAACACAATTAGCGAGTTTCAAAATTGTCAACAACTTGCCTGTGTAATTACCTTTAAAATTGGTTTCTGAGAATTCAGGGTTCATATTAATATAAATCGATACCAACACACACAAAAGGTGGGCGGCGCTTAGCGAGAAATTGGCGGGATATTGCTAGAAATTGATCTCTGATTTCACAATAGGGTCTACTAGATCATATTTACAGAAGTAACTGTAAATCTGCATGCTCGGCTTCAAAGCGAAACCTGGCCAATGGTGACGTCATCAGCGTGTAGATAGCGTTGCTTACATGTGCTATAACAGTTGGGTATGTTTTACCAGCATCAGATAGGCTCAGAATACATCGTTCTTGGTTTTGAATACAAACGAGCGATTGATATTCGGAGAGGTCAGAATCTCGTCCGACCGCTCATTTTGATGACATAGGACGTTGACCTACAGACCCAATAATAAATTCAAAAATGTTCTTCAGGCCACAAAAGACAACACCCCCCCCCCCCGATGTTGCTGAAGATCGACCAGTAGAGCCTGCGAGTTATCACAGGCAGACATACAGATAGACAGGTAGGCAGGCAGGCATGCGGGCACACAAGCAGGCAGACATGCAGTCAGGCAGGCAGGTAGACCGGCAGGCAGGCACACGGGCAAGCAGGCAGGCAAGCAGGCAGGCTGGCAGTCGTGTAGGCAGGCAGGCACACAGACAGACATCGTGATTACGAGTCTGACGTCACTCGCTGGTATGTCTAAAGTAATGTATTACAGTCAGATTCTTGCCTTCCTATAAATAACATCAAGATAAGTTTAACTAAGTTAAAAAATATTCAACAGAATGTTTATTAAATTGGAAAGACCTACAATTCGTACGGAAACAGATCAACTTACTTTTGCTGCAATAGGGCGATCCACTTTAAGCTGTGCCCACCCATTTCTAGCTAAGCTTCATACTTTACGTGTTGAGATCGACCGATATCCTGAGTTCCCAGAATCCTAATATCAAGGTAACTATACAGGCAAGCCGTTGACCATTTTGAAATTAACTAACAGCAACAGCGCCCAGTGAAATTAGTTTCAAAATATTCAACATAATCCTTATTAAATTGTAAAAACATACAATTCATACCTGGACTATGGTGGACTTAGATACGTCATTCACTACGTGTTTTGATTGTGACGTCGGCCTACATGTGGCGGAATTGATTATGACGCCATATAATTTAGCAGCATATTGGATTCATCCAATCTGGAACAATTTTAGGAATGCTAATGGGTTATATTTCGTCAGTCTACTTAATCATAGGCTGTGTTCTCACTAGAGTCTTAACCCTGAATAACGCCATACTGAAGTATGGCGTTATTCAGGATTAACTCTCTAGTGAGAACACGACCGTAGACTGCGTATGTTTGCGCCAAATTTACCTTCTCTCGCTGCCATATATGGATGGAGGAATCAAGTTTATCGATCAATCATATGACGTCATAATCACCAATGCCACATGTAGACTGACGTCATAATCAATTACGTCCATAATGAAGCGATTTACTCCGTCACAATCGCTTAATCGTCTGTCAAGTTGTACGAATTGTATGTCTTTACAATGCAATAAACATTTTGTTAGATATTTTGAAAGCAATTTGACTGGGCGCTGTGGAAAATGAGAGTCAGAGAGTGCATGGATCGACTGATCCCAACAATGGGAAAGTGGGAGTGGAGCTTAGCCACAGATGGACCGGGGGGGGGGGGGGGGTGGCATAACTAAAACTGGAGTTTCCATTGCCCTATCCTTAAGGAGAACATAAGGACCAAATTGTTTAGATATCTGCCAAGTTTCAAGTCATTCTGTTAAAATCCCTAGTAGAAAACGTGATTCAAATATTGCTCACATACATTTCCTATGAGGTCCACCTAGGTGTGGAGAAGTAGATTTCTCGAAAACCTATAGATGGATCCAATTTAAAATTGATACAAAATCCAGTCACTGAAAGACATAGAAGTAGAGCAAAATTTAAGTTGATCCGACCCAAACCAAAAATGATATTTCCGTGGCCATTTGGGAAAAAATAATTTTTGCTTTCAACTTTTCTGGGCACCAATACATATCATAAGGTAGCGTATACTATGCCCATTGGACTATAATGTGACTAAAGTGAATAGTTTTCTGCAAAAAGCTAAACCAGCTAACTTTGATGCCATACGTGCCACCTTAGCCGCTGACCCACGGTTAATAGTCTTCTCGGTGGTACTGAGGGAAAGATCCTGGCCAAGTTCTGTCAGAATCAGACAGTAGTCGTTATCGAGTGCAAATGGGCGAGTTTGACTCTAAAGGAGGTGGAATTGACCTTACCCAGTCTCATGGGTTATCTTCTAATATGTTCATTAAACTTCTCAAGCCAAGGGAAGTTAATTTCTGACAAAAATGAAAACTAGTAAATAAGACAATTATGGATTGACCTTTGGACCCAAAATCACCATGCGTCTTCGGAACACAAAAAACATAGTCCAGTAGCCAGATGCTGAAAAATCACCTTCGTGGTCTTTGATGCCAAAACATCTTAGTACATACCTTGGCTTCTTGTAAAATTCCGTTGCCATATACAACTCTCATTAATTAGCCCTAATTACAATTAATTAGATTATAAATCTACTTAATGGGGTTACTATTTCGACAGATAAAGAAATCACATATAGATAGCCAAATAAGTCAAACATATTTATCAAGCCTCATTGTTTGAGACAAATAATATTGATTCATTGTAATTAGACTAATTAACATATCTATCTACTTGAAATAGCTAATTAAAGACATAATGAATTTGCACATTCTCTTAGAATATGACAATGAATTGTGTTTAGTTGAAAATTTTCCTACCTCAAAACACTTTCATCTATCTGTATGTTTTGTGTCATTAATGTATCCCAATTAGGTTGATTAGTGAATGCCTAAATCCGGAAGGTATTATGAGAATGTGATAAGCGGTGGCTTCAAATACGTGCAGAAGTATTTGAATGATGTTGTCTGTTCTCAAGTGAACGCTGTTGAACCATTCTATGAACTCATAGAAAGACAAAACCTTAACAGATTTGACATTATGCACAAGAAGAATATTAGAACAAAACCTGATATATTCCATCTTACTTCTGACAGCGATCATTTACTTTCTCACGTATTGTTGCCATAGCACAGGTCAGCGCGTTTGATCTTCAAGACGTATTCTCGCACGGACTAGGAAACATTCCTCTTTTAGTTGCAATAACTGATGGAAGCCTTAGAAAGACACAGTGGTAAGTGTTGTTAAATCTGTTGAAGGAATCTATCACAGATAATTCAGATGTTACAGTTGGTAGTGCTGACAAGTACTGCATAGTGTTTGACTTGATTGTCTTTATCGATACTTTCCATGTGGTCGCATCCGCATGGTGTAACTTTGAGTAATATGCATCTGGGATGTTAAAGCTAATGTTGTCTAGACCAACTTCCTCAGAGAGAACCTATGCTGTAATAGCTATGATCACAATAATTCCATTAAAGAAGCTGAGTGCAAGCCGCGAAATGGGAATACAGGCATCATTATAAGCATAAGTATACCAAAGCAGTGTGACAAGTTTATTAGTCAACCCAATACTAAAGCATCATTGGTACATTTCCTCCAAAAGCAATGGATATATATATATATCCATTGCTTTTGGAGGAAATGTACCAATGATGCTTTAGTATTGGGTTGACTAATAAACTTGTCACACTGCTTTGGTATACTTATGCTTATAATGATGCCTGTATTCCCATTTCGCGGCTTGCACTCAGCTTCTTTAATATATATATATATATATACGGTTAACACTTGCACCAATTCTTATGATGCATATAACAGGTTGCTGTTGACACGATGGCCATGACTGCACGATGATTATAGCCTCCAGTGAACCAAATAAGAGTCCCGCCTAGTATGGTCGCATGAAGAACCAGATACACGGCTTCTGTTCCATGTATATGATACAATCAAGCAAGGGTATGTCAGCATAACCATTGCTAGTACTGACACATATATGCTTCAATCTTCCACAGAACGATCAAGTTTAAAAAAGGAGTTGTAACCAAACGAGGCTTTATTGATGTAAATCGTGTCGTGAAGGCGTTTTATGTCCTGCTATCACCATTGCAATACTTAGTATGCACACTCTTACAGGATGTAATACCACACCGAGTTGTTATGGAATATGGAAAGTAATCGCTCTACAAACACTTACGTAGTTCCACTCTTTAGTTGTTGGATTATGTGAAACATTTGAAACAACTAATTAAATTGTCAAGAATGTAGTACAGTTAGATTGTACATTGCTACCAAAACGTTTACTTCTGTACTTCATGTGGATATGGTCCGGGGAGATGTAGCCATTGTGAATTTTGCGGAGATTAAGTGTGCCTAATTTCCTCTTCATATTCACACACATTATTGTTTGCTAGATGGTTGATGAAGGAATTATACTACGCTACAGTGTTGATGCAATTAAACTGCATTGTCTGTTTATAATATGTGTATATTTACCTGATATTTCATCTATAATCATGTTTACATCGGTTCATGTTCCTCGATGCGCTGACCTAAGGCTGGATTGGTGTTAAACCTTTATAGAACTCCCGTTCCTGTTCTCTATTATATCTCAGATCCGTCCATAGTCGCCCATGCACAGTGATATGACCATATCGAAGATATAGTAATCTTATGTAGGAAAAGGCAGATTTCCTTATTTTAAAACGTTCATTTTAAGACTAAAACTAGTCCGAGTTCTCTGACGCCGCCATATGCCGTTTCTGATATGTCGGGCGTGAGCATAAAAATGTAATATATATATATATATATATATATATATATATATATATATATATATATATATATATATATATATATATATATATATATATATATATATAATATATATATATGAGTGCTATGGTGCTATTAGAAGTTTGTACGCTTAGTAGTCACGGAGATGTAGACCGAAATATAAGAGTCTGATATTGTTTAGTATGTCATTGGGCATATCACTAATAAATACTAAGAAAAGTAGTGGCCCAAGAACGGAGCCCTGTGGCACACCAGCATGTAATCGAAGCAACGTAGATTCGTAACCATTTATAACTACTCGCTGGTAGCGATTATGAAGGGAACTTTCAAACCATAAAAGTAGATTTCCTGCGATGCCAAATTGTTTGAGCTTCTGTAGGACGCCACGATGCCACACTCGGTCAAATGCTTTCGAAATGTCAAAAAATAAGAACAGTACTTCTTTTTGTTCATCTAGAGCTTCGGCGATATCTGTATATATTCCTAATAGTTGATTTATTGTAGAATGTGAGGGAAGAAATCCAGACTGATATGGAGTGATGCTATCACTAATGTGGTTGTAAACGTATTTAAAAACAGTTCTTTCCATGACTTTGCTAAGACAACTCAAGAGAGTTATTGGGAGGTAGTTTGTGCACAAGTCCCTTTCCCCCTTTTTAAAAATTGGCGGTACATTGGCAATTTTCCACGAGGTGGGAAATTTTGAATTTATAAGTAAGTAATTAAAGAAACGTGCTAGAATCAGAGCTAGAATTTCTTTACTCATGACTAATAGTTTAGGACGTAGTCTGTCGGGACCGACAGCTTTTGAGGTGTTCATACTAAATGACATACTAAACAATATCAGACTATTTGCTGATGATACATGCCTTTATGTGATGTCGGATAACTTAGAAGACCACACACTATCTGTCGACCATAATCTGCAAGTAATGACCCATTGGGCAAACACATGTCTAGTCGAATTTAATTACGAACCATTCGCGGGTATTGATAGGAAACACGGTGTACGCGTTGATAGTCTAGCTGGTGTGGCCGTAGAGGCCTACGTGAAAGGCGCCGCCGCCGTCGTAAAGCCGGAGAATATTGTAGCTGCTCCACGAATTAAACGAGGAATCGCGGTTTATGTCAAAACGGAGCAACAAGTCAATAGACTGTGTCTTGACGGGATAAACGTAGGTGGCTGCTACCACAATGTGTATTCCTTAGAGAATGAGCCGACGAGATTAATTATATCTAATTATTAAACAAGCGTTGGAAAGCCAAGGAAAGGTGCTCGGAAATTGCCGGCCAATACCTTTAGGCTGCAAGTCACCAGAGTTAAGACATGTGAAAAGTTTTAGACGGCATAGGAAGGTCCCATAGACTATTTATAAGTACGGACGAGATTGCCTGTTTTAAATATGCACAGAAAGGACATCTTCAACGCTTTTGCCCATTGAATGACAATCACGACAATTCGGTGGGTCATGATAACTTTAACAACAATGTTGCGGACGAGCCGGTCAACAGTAAAAATCGTGACGTCATACCGTATTCCGATCTTGTGCTAAATGATAACAATTTTCCACAAACACTGTCAAAAGGAAACGATAACCCAGTTGATAAAGCCAGTAAATCGTCACCTAAGAAATCACCTCAGACTCAACGTCGTAAGACTCAGTTCTCCAATCGTTATAGCGTCTTGAGCGATGATTTAATTGTAACTGATCCTGAAACCGATAATGAGGCGGACATTACCAGGTCACCGTCGGATAATTCCACTGTTGTAGATGATGCTACTCCAATGGACCAGGCTACTCAGCAAAACTCGGCTCTGTTCACAGATGAACCTGGTAATTCCACCACGGCGGCAAATGGGGACTCTGCTGTCACTGTCATTCAAATTCACCGTGAATCGGAATTACATGACCCTGTTCTATTATCTGACGAGGGTTGTGTAGCTGAAAAAACTGTTATGTCGACACAAGAAATCCTAAGTAAACTCGATGTAAATATCTCATTGGCGAAAGCAACCAGTGTTAATAATGCATCTATAGTTTTCAAACCTGGACATGATCCTTGTGATTCGGACAGGCTTGGAATAGAAGCAGGTGGTATGCCGCCTTTATCGCAGGGTGAACTGCTGGACGAGGACACCAGCGACGCTGACAGCATGTCTATTGGTTCAGAACTTTCGGACATGACAGATTTTATTGATTCAAGGGAGGTAATTCCCTCTCTTGAAGATGTGAAACTATTTATAGAAAGTGTAAAATATAGTAAAAAGGTAATAGATAAATGCAAAGCCTTTCAACCCAACTTAAAATTACTGATACATCAGCTGATACGATTGAAGAAACAATCTGGCTTAGAATCTGCGTTCAAGTCTCGTGTCACCAAAATAGTCACTAAGCTACATCGTAGCTTACGGAATTAATTGTATCCGCCTATGGTCAATCTAGTAACGAACTTGAATACAGTTTCTTTTCTACACCAAACAATTATGGGTATCTTTGTTCTAAGATTTATTCGATTATTTTTAATTATGACTTCCCTCTCAATTGTTACACTAAATACGAGGGGTTGTCGTGACTCTTTTAAAAGATTTCGTATTTTTAATGAACTTCGCAAAGATTTATTTGCCGATATTGTGTTTCTCCAGGATACTCACACAATTCAGCCGGATGAGTCGCTATGGCGACTTACATGGAGAGGTCAAGCTGTCTTTTCACGTTTTAATACAAATACAGCTGGTGTTGCTATGATATTTAAACCCAAGTTAAATGTAAATATCATTGAAACGATCACAGTTGCTCAGGGAAGAATCTTACATGTCACAGCAAACATACATGACACATATTTCTATTTGCTTAATGTTTACAATCCCACAGATTCTCATTATATATTGAAATGCATAGATATGCTAAAAACTCATATTTCCACATTGTCCGAACCATATCCTATAATATAATTATGTGTAGATTTGAAAATATTTTCCAAGGCCTTGTATAATCGTATACGTACAGTACAGTCGACCCCTTGCAGAGAAACATTTACGATCGCTTTCACCCACGTAAAGAGATCGAGTCTGTCTGCCACTTCTATGGGGTGGAGAGGGTAGGCCGTGATTGTCTGCTGGAGACCCCTGCTCAGCACCATATTCTCTGCGTAACATGTGAACATGCCAGAGTCTGCCGTGGTTCACATGCTAATCACTTTAGCCTCCTCCCAGGTGAGCGTTGTCAAGGTAGATGGAAGCCCATATGGGTGGTCCCATCATGCTGATGCGACTCTGGCAGAGACTACGTGTTTGTCTGAGCCTACACAGAATAGAGGCCGGCCCTGTGGTTGATGGCGATCAGTGGTGTATATCGCTGTGGAGGCTTGTCTCTAAATGTGCGTTCAGCCCCTTGTAGTAGTAGTGTCGGGATGATCCTACCTCCCTGGCAGCCGTTCCGTGGTGGCCCCCCCCAACCTATGCCTCAGGAATTGAGAGGGCGGTGGGAGCCGCGGATCATGGAATGGTTGCCTGTAGAGGGAGGTGGTATTTTTCTACTACCGGCTATACTACCTCGTGCATGCGTTCATGCATGCATTATTGCGTGCATCCGTGCATGTATTACTGTGTGCATGTATTGTGTGCACTCGTTCAGATGTGTGTTTGTTTGTTTGTTTGTTTGTTTCTGCGTGCGTGCGTGCGTGCGTGTGTGTGTGTGCATTCGTGTGTGCGGTTTCTCTATAATGTAGGATCAATCCCAGCCTTTACCTCTTAAAGCGACCTACTGATTAGTTCACTTTACCCCAACAAATCTCAAGGGGGACCACTCTAAGTAAATCTAAGCTTGGTCTCGGTAGGACAAATTTAGGTAAAGAAATTTTTAATTAAATTCCTTTGCCAATGCGATTATTTTCAATGTAAAGACGGACTTGCTTGTGCCAGGCCTCCATATTTGTCTCAAATCAAACAATTTTAAACTGTTTATATGTACAAATACACTTTCAGAATTGGTCTGATGGTAGCTGATATTTCGTTTGCGTTTCGTCCATGCGTGCAATCGCGCATGCGTGTGTTTCTTTGTTCGTTCGTTCGTTCGTTTGTGTGTGCAAGAGTTCGTGTGTGTATGTGCGTTCGTATGTTCGTTCGTTCGTTCATTCGTTCATTCGTGTATGCAAGAGTGTGTGTGTGCGCGCGCGTGCGTGCGTGCGTGCGTGCGTGCGTGTGTGCGTGCGTGTGTGCATGCATGCGAACTTTCGTTCGTTCATTCATTCATTCGTGCGTGTGTGTGTGCCGGCGTGCGTGCGTGCATTCGTACGTTCACGTGGTCGTGCATCCGTGCATGCAGCATACGTTCACGTGTGCGTCCGTGCGTGCGTTCATATATGCATGCATTCATTCATTCGTTCGTCCACCTATCTGTTCACTCATCCCTGGTGTGCATGGTCGTAATGGCGTCTCCATGCCGATGAGTGGTTCCTTCTGAGAAGAGGGATCGGGTCAGGATAACCCTGCAGGGAACGGGAGGTGAGTGCGGATGAGGCGCATTAATTAATTGATTATTTAATTGATTGATTGATTGATTGATTGATCGATCGATCGATCGATCGATCGATCAATCAATCAATCAATCAATCAATCAATCGATCAATCAATCAATCAATTGATCAATTAATTAATTAATTAATTAATTTTTTAAAATACAAACAAATTAAAGTAAATTAACGTGAATTAAAATGAATGAATGAATGAATGAATGAATTTAATACATGAATGAATGAATGAATGAATGAATGAATGAATGAATGAATTTAATACATGAATGAGTGAATTGAAGGAATGAATTAATGAATATACTCATAATAGGCCTAACCTATTGTGTGGTGATAGAAAGCTGTTGAATATTTCGAAAAGAATGGGAGTACTACTTATTGAGATACATACATGAGGCAAATTGTCGCAAGAGGGCGCAGTTCCTACCGACTATTTTAATTCATATTGATCCCAAAATGTTGTCTCCCTACATAGCTAAAATATTTCAATGACTGGTATCGAAATCAGCATGTGGCAGCCCAAATGCCATCACTGGCCTTATCAGTCTTTAAATAACAGTGGATGTGTGATAGGCACCTATCAGTGTGCTTTGGGAAGATGGTGTACTTGGAAAATATCTCGCTTAACAGAGAAAGAAAACTCTGATTTCAAACATGGACAGATGGTACTCGTTAGTCTTGCCTACCAGGCTGGTAGGTCTAGAAGAGGCAAACTGATTTCAAACATGGGTTGATGAAGCACGTTATCATTGGCTGCTAGTTCATCTAGGTGAAGAAAACCCCAGACTACAAACCTTACCAATCAAAGTTGGAATGCATTCTCCTCTCATGGCATATAGTGCATAATAATAGAAAAGGTGCTGTCCTCTCTCTGGGGCATTGCAAGCTTCAAGACTGGTCAGTGTTCAGATAAATGGTTGTTTCAGTTCCAAAACTGACAAGTGCAAGGGCCACAAAGGTGGTACCTTACTTAAGGGGCCTGCGATAAGGCGACCGGCTGAAGAAACTTAGGATTCTAACACTCACATACTAGACTATGTGGCCACGTGATAGAGACGTTTAAGATACTGAGTGTGGTATGTCACAGGGATGGTTGCCTTTGCATACCAATCAGAGTGGATACTATAATAAGAGGCCACCATTTGAAAATCTATATGAGGAGAGCTAATAGCAGTATCAGGCAGAACAGTTTCAGCAACCGAGTGGCTGAGCCATAGAACATCATTCCAGAAAAAGTGGTCAGTGTCCCGACTGCAACGGCATTCGTAACAAGACTCGACAGGTATTGGGTACAGCGAGGGGGGTGGGTGGGGGGGGGGGTGAAATATTAGTTTGATGCAGCTCACAAGATCTCTGCACAGAGACACAGCAGCAGTTATCTATGTACACAATGAGGATGATGGGGGGGGGTGGGTGGGGGGGGGCATCTGGCCATCTGTGTCCAGAAATTCTATGAGGTTACGTAAGATAACATAGTCCAGGAGCTAAAGCTAGGTCAGAATCGTGACGTAGCACACCCAGTATTCGGAAGGTCTGACACTTGCTGTGGCTTGGGGGACATGTCCCACACATTTTAAGCCCTGTTGTACAAACAAATTGTGGTAGCACTAATTAGTTATCCTGATTTCTTTGCATAGGGGGTCTAGGCTTTGGCTGTATCCACAGTGCACAACGATATAAGCATGATCGTGTCATAACTCAAAGTAATATCGTATTAGATTCACCATATATGATATTTAGACGGATATCGACCTAACATATATCCAACATACATTTTGCATGATCTTGTACCCATGATGACCACAGAAACACAAATAGTCCCTAGTTGGAGTGGATTTAATGCACTTGTATCATGTGCTAACGCACCTTTTACACAAATCGGTTACTGTCCAATGATTTCCGGATCACCAACTGAATTCAATACGGTGTATACGGTCATGAAACAAGTTCAAAGACTGATGACAACACTAGGACAGAATGACTCGGTCATTACATTCGACTTGGCCATATATGTCAAGGCAAAGGAGATACAGTGGCGATATAAAGAAGAGTTTAGTGACACTGTGATCAGACTGGGGGGATTCCACATTGCGCTAAACTACTTAGCTGTTATTGGAAAGATGTTTGATGACTCTGGCTTAGAAGATCTCCTCATAGAGGCCAACACATATGGTAGCAGCACGGCTGCTGCTCTACTTAAAGGGAAGTCATATAATCGAGGAGTGAGGGCTCACAAATTGGTTATGGAAGCGCTGCTGCGATTACAATGGCAGTCTTTTTCCAAATGGGTTCAACAAAATGGACAACATGAAGACCACATTACTCCAACAGAATTGGAGAGTCTGGATGAGAAAATTAAGATGTGCCGAAGCAGTATTGACGACTTCGACGCACTGCAAGAAAATTTCAAAGAGGTGTGTATGTACGTGAATAAATTGCAACAGCTGTTCAAGTCCTTTAAAGTTGAGTCAAGCTCGAAATCACACCTGTTCGCATTTTGGAACTCATATATTCATATGGTAGAGCTGCTGCTTGGATTCATAAGAGCTGAGAGAACTGGAGATTGGCAGGCACACTTATCTGCTACTGCTGCTATGGCGCCATATTTCTACAGCATGGACAGAACCAATTATGCAAGATGGCTGCCAATATATCTTGCGGACATGAAGATGCTTCCAAGTACACATCCCCATGTACATGAACAATTCTTGAATGGAAATCATTCCGTAAGTCGCTCAGACCATCCATTCAATCAAGTGTGGACAGATATGGCCTTAGAGCAATCGATTAATTTGGATTCCAAAAAGTGAGGTGGTATTATTTGAATAACACAAAAGCCAGGAGCTCTGGAGAGGTGGTTTTTAACTAGCCACGAGAGGGCAGCCATAACAACGGTCACAAAGCAAATGTGTGGGTTACAAGATAGTCACATGTTTGGAGTACATAAGGAAATGGGGACTAATCGAATGAACAGGGATGAAACTGATGTGCAGAAGATACTTTCGATGTTCTCATCAGATATAATGACCAATCCCTTTAATATTGCGGAAAACGACGACAGCGAGTGTCTTCCGCTTGTAGACATTGCAACTGGCGTGGTATTGCCTAGTGAAATCGCCAAGAGACTTGTTTCCGCTTGTGACATTGGTAAGGAGATTATGGAAAATTTTGTTCAGGAGCGGCTGGACACTAACACGAGAAGCTTTTGGGACACGTTGCCACACTTAAAACTTAGAACATTTGCCAGCCTAGCACAGAAGAAAAAACTCAAAACAAATGATGAAAAAATTCACAATGTGAGATCTGACCGCGAACTATTTGGTCGATTAATTATTGGCGCAAGGTCCAGAGATGTTGATTTAAAACTAGTGATGACGTATGAACTGTCTGCTGTTCCACTATCATTGTCACATACGGATGGGACTCTAAGAAAGAATGTGAAAAGTGTTTTGTTAAGTGAACTAGAAAAGGAAGTAAATGTTGACGGACGGCTTCCACCTGTTGACAAGACAGGCGCAACAGCTTATGTAGTAGATGGCATGGCAATTGTGCAAATGGTTAAAACTGGAGGTACGTCTACATTTGGAGAATTGGCTGATAAATACTGGCACATCTTTACAGTTCCACTGAATCAAGAAGACTGCAACAGAGTAGATATAGTTTTTGACAGATATGATAGACTGGAATCTCTCAAAGCGGAAGAGCGGCTAAAACGTGGGTCATCAACAGCATTGGAAGTAAAGATTCCTGGAGAAAATACTCCCGTTCCAAAGCAATGGGCCAAGTACATCAGCAATCCAAGCAACAAAAGTAACCTGGTTGCATTTCTCAGCAAGCGGTGGCGTGATACTGGTCCAAATATGTTATCTGCCGACAATTGCGTTATTCTTGCTGGTGGCTTTAACGATGGAACGGATGTTGTTGTCATTTCAGCGAACAATTCGTCGTATTTGGAAGAACTTCGATCAGATCACGAAGAAGCAGATACGCGTATGATGTTGCACGCGCTACACGCTTCAAAAGACCACATGCGTGTTGTTATACAGTCTCCTGATACAGACGTGGCAGTACTTAGTATATATACGTATCGTTCGCTTCACTGTTCTGAACTATGGTTCCGTACGGGCACAAAGGACAAATTGCGATACATACCAATACATACAGTTGCTCAAGTACTGGGCCCAGCTATCTGTCTGTCTTTGCCTGGGTTTCATTCTCTTACAGGTTGTGATAGCACTAGTGCATTATTTGGAGTCGCTAAGAGAAAAGCATTCAATCTCTTAAAGTCATCTGAATGTCATCGGCTTAGCTTAGCCCAACTCGGCGAACATGTTGACTTATCACCGAATACTGCAATTCTATGTGAGAAATTTGTCCGTGAGTTGTATACCACCAGGGATGTGGGAAAGACAGCTGATGAAACCCGTTATTGGCTCTTTTGTCAAAAGAGACAAAGAAAGGAAAATCTTCCACCTACATCGAATAGTCTAAAGCATCACACCGAAAGGGCCAATTTTCAAGCTCTTGTTTGGAGACGTTCATTGCAAGCTGTTCAGAATCTTCCATCTCCAAATGGACATGGCTGGAGTATAGTGGATGGTCTACTCAAGCCTGTTCTAATGTCAAAGGATCCTGCTCCATTTGGATTAATTGAACTCACATCATGTAGATGTCAAAAGTCTGCCTGCAAAAGAACAGATCTCTGTCAATGCAAGGCTAACAATCTACTCTGCACTGAAGCATGCCTTTGTATGGGAGGTGAAATGTGTGACAATGTTCAGCATACAATTGTCGAAGATGACTCTGACACGGATGAGTAACATTCTCTCATTTGCTCACGTGATAAATATGTCCTGCCAGCTTGTGTAGACATGCACTGCATGTCAGTTAAAAGTTTAATTATGAAAAATGTGGAAAACATGGGCATTGTTGTAGTTAAGGTATTGCCCCAATATGTACAAAGCAACATACCGGTGACTTAAACGAGGTTGATCATGTATAAATCTGCGATATACGATCACTCCTTTCCATTTTGGTTAAGATTGTATTGATATAACATGCGCTTAAGTTTGTAAAAAATTTACCATTGTGAAAATTGTTTGAGAGCTACATTCAACACCTATTGTAAATGGGCTTCTCACGGGTTAGTGATACCACAATTTTCTTGTACAACACGGCTCAGAATATACCCAAGACATCGGTCTAGCATAATATAGAGACAAACCTTCTGAATACTGGGTGTGCTACGAAACCATTCTTCTAGACCCCTTCTGAAAATTGGCTCCAGGACTAACAGACAGACCGCACATTATCATGGATGTAGGTTTAAATGGTTCTCATGACTCACCAACATATTGCATGAGACACAATCAGCAAATGAGTAGGTAGACAAATTACAATTTTCGATAATCCTGGCAGTGAGGAAAAGGTCAGTGTGGGTGCTTATGAATTGACATTTCTTCTTCATAAAAATGTAGCTGTAGCATGTGAGGAATGGTTTCACATTGGCTATTTGGAAGCTGTGTGGGGTTGGTGAGCTTTGTTTTGACTATGCTGTTTTTTAAAGGAGATCACAAACAGTGAAGAGCCAAACCACGCCAAATAATGCTTTTTGTGTAATTTAATTAAAATAAAGTTATTTATTTGCATATTTTCATATTACTTCAATGGAGTGGATGAAAAAATAAGAATAAAATACGACAGGTGGTTGCGGAAGAGAGGTGGTTTGTACCTTTACAAACATATATGTCCAAACAATCCATGCGACCACCCGACCACCCACCCAGTAATCCACCCATCAGTCCCTGCACACAGACAATCAATTGATGTCTTGGAGGCACAGACCAGTGAACCAAGAGAGACCAAGGACAGGTGACAGGATGAAACCAAGTTTAGATTTACTTAGAGTGGTCCCCCTTGAGATTTGTTGGGGTAAGGTGAACTAATCAGTAGGTTGCTTTAAGAGGTAAAGGCTGGGATTGATCCTACATTATAGAGCAACCGTACACACGAATGCACACACACACACGCGCACGTACGCACGCAAGCACGCACGCACAAACACACATCTGAACGAATGCACGAGTGCACACAATAATACATGCACACAGTAATACATGCACGGATGCACGCAATAATGCATGCATGAACGCATGCACGAACAGACGCACGAATCCATGCACGCACACACCCACGTACTAATGTACTCACGAATTAATGCGCCCACATCCACATACACACACATACACCCACGCAAGTATAGATGCACGCACGTACGGATGTACGAGCATACACTCACACACATATGAACAAACACACGGACGCACGAACGCACGCACGCCCGCACTCACTCACATACACACTTTTGCAGACACAAAACTAAAAGATGTCCTACGGATATGATTTCATGTTGCCCCACCATTGATTTTGGTTGGGATTACATTTATTTAAGAATAGGTAGGGAGGGATGAAACCTTGTCATTCTTATCAGGAATTATGAGGTCTAACTTTGATCTTACTAGCAAATCTTTCAGGTTTGGATTTCTATTGTAAGCTATTACTGGTCGTGCTTTGATTGGTTCCTTTAATTTAGATTGCAACTGTGAATATTCGTCTTTCATGGTTTTCGCTAATTCAACATTACGTCTATTGTATATGAGTTGAAATGGGATAATTTTGTTCTTTTGTGATATTCCTGAATCTACATTTATTCCAAATGGTGCTTTTGTTTGGAGTGTTCTAATCCAATGGCCTTCTCGTGTTTTGCGAAATGAACTCGTTTCTTCTTTACTATCGAAGGTCGGAATCTGTTCTATTGGCATGATTTCAAAATGATGTTCAACTGAATGATCAGGAAGTTGGAAATGTTGAGTAATTGGCGTATCTTCTGAGGTGTTAATATCAGAAACGTAGCTCTAGCACGCACTCTAAATGCATTTTTTGTTTCACCAACATACTGTTTCTGGAAAATGGCACAATTGATCAAATAGACTACATTCTCAGAATCACAATGCATATTAGTTCGGATATGATATTAATTTTTAGTGTGAAAACTCAGGAATGTTTGTTGGTTTACAATATAGTTGTTTGCTTTGCATCTGTTTTTGTCGCATTTAGAAACTGATCCATCGCAAATGATTTGTTTGATGGTGTCGGCTTTAATTTTTTGAAGAAAACGGGATGAATAGCCTCGTGCTTTCAAAGCATCAAACAGAGTAGAGCATGCACCATTCAGATTTTGCCTGTTGCTAGAGTTTCGAAAAAGTCTTTGCGATTTGATCAGACCTTTAAATGTGTGTGGCGGGTGAAATGATATTTTGTGAAGCAGCTGATGTGAGTCTGTTGGCTTAAAGAATGCTTTATATTCTAATTTTCCAGAGGAATCAAATTGAGGACCCTTATAGATCGTGACATCTAAAAAGTCAACTGATGTTCCACTATTAGTAGCTTTTAGATTGTTGTTTGAATCTTGGTTATTTAAAATGCGAAAAGATTCCCAAAGGTCTTCTTCTGAATGTTGCCAAATTATGAAGATGACATCTACCTAGACATCTGAGGTAAAGAAGAGGCTTTTTGGTTGATTTGTTCAGTGCCTCCTCTTCCCACTCCGCAACATAAATCGAGGCAAAATTTGGGCTGAATCGTTTACCCATTGCGCATCCACAGATTTGAAGGTAATTTTCACCAATAAATTGGAAATCGTTTCCTTTAAGACTTAGCTCTAATAGTTTTAGAATTTCCGTGTCTGGTCGATCTGGATCAGGAAATTTGACAAACGAATTCTTAATAGCATTGACTCCAGCATCAATATCTATATTGGTATACATAGCAACTATGTCTAATGTGACTAAATATGCATCTTTCGGAACTGACAATTTGGATAACTTTGAAAGAAAGTGTTCTTGAGTAAGCTCTTGTGTCTATTTGCAATGGGCTTTAAATAGTAATCAATATATTCTGAAATGCCATAAGACTCACTTCCACAGTCTGAAATGATGGGTCGTCCAGATGGTGTAAATGGATCTACCCAGGTGCTGATAGGTTTATGGATTTTAGGCAAGATATAAAATGTCCGATTTTGTGGATTATTCTCACCTGGCAGATATTTTTGTTGTTTCTTATCGATGTACTTATCTGTATGCAATGAATTGAGTATTTCAATGAAATTTTGTCGAGACCAAATTAAATCATCAAGTTTTCTGCAATGCCTGGTGTTAGTTAACTGCCTTTCAGCCTCGCGAATGTAGTTTTCTCGAGACATAATCACAGGTGCTGAACCTTTATCGGCTGGTTTTATAATACTATTCTGATTTCTACGTAATTTGTTGATAGCCTGTCGCTCGAAAAATGAAAGGTTTTGCTTATTGTTTGTATCTGGCAATGATCTGGCTATACCAGCAACCGCTTTTATGGTTACCTTAATATTGTCATCAACTAGCCTATAAGGAGGGTCCCAACCAGATTTTCCCGTGAATGGTTTTGACTCTCCATTTAAATTTCGAAAATGATGAGCTATTTTTACTGAACGACGAAAATTAGCTACTTCAATAAAGCATGTGACTAAACGCAAATCTAATCCTGTTTTTGGTTTTGGAGTTAGTACAAAAGTAAGACCACGATCGAGAATTGATTTTTCAGATGGTGAGAGATCATGTCAGCTGCTAAATTGACAAGGTTTGTTCCTAATCCTATGTTAGGGGAGCTATTGCCTTGACCCACATTTAGTTTAAACCAAGTACCGCCAGCCAATGGTTATAAATACAATTAGCTGTTTCCGTCGTCCAATGGATTCTATCCTTCTCAACATGAAAATTGGCATCAGAGATTTTGGGGATGACCTTATCAATGTGGCAGTTGGACCTTGCTGATTCGTTGATACGCTTGAGACAGTACTTTTGCCTGTCTGACAAGCTATCAGAGAAGTTAATCTCAGCAAAGTACAACTCCACATTAGGGAAGCTGTTCTTAAATTCTCGACCCATGAACCTTAAATGGCTTAAGGCTTTGGTTGGATGCTCATTTTTGGAGTTGATGCCAATATTCAGGACGATCTTCTCCGGGCTAGGGCCATCCTGGTGTCGCATAGCCATTGTTCTGAAATGTGATAATGCGGCACTAGGATAGCACTCGACCTGGATGTCAGGATGGACGTCTAAATCAATTCGGGCTAGATTAGAGGTCCCATTCATCAGAATCTTTTTTGTGATTATGGGGATCCTCCACAGGCCCTTGCTATGCGATTGATGACGGTACTTAGCAAACTTCCTATCAGACAGGTTACTATTATTCTCCCTAGGAGGGAGAGGAGGCGGAAACGGAGGAATAGGAGCAGAAGAATGTGCGTGAGGAGAAGAGAGATGGAGAGTAGGAGGAAGAGCAGGAGGAGGGATGGAGAGAGGAGATGCAAGAGGAGAAGATTGAGTATAAGGAGCAAGAGGCGGGATTGTGAGAGGAGATGCAGGAAGAGGAAAAGCTTGAGGAGGAAGAGCAGGAGGCGGGATTGGGAGGGGAGATGCAGGTAGAGGAGAAGATTGAGTAGGAAGAGCAGGAGGTGGAATTGAGAGAGGGGAAGGATGAAGAGGAGAAGATCGAGTTAGAAGGTGGCGAGGAGAAGATAGTGGAAGGGATGCGGAAGAGTTGCTAGGTGGTAGATTTGGGGAACAGTGAGTAACAACCCGACAACGGCACACTGGAGGAGATTTGGTCTTTGGGAGAGCCGGCCATGACTCTGTTACATCATCAACATCAGGTGCTGGTGTTGGTGATGTATACAGATTCGTCTGCTTGGAAGTGGTAGGCGAGGGTGTGAAGGTGGTTGGTGACCGTTGTCGTTTGTTAGTCATTGTTGAATGTGAACCTGAATCTGTACTCGGTGTGGCCACCGGTGTTGGTACAGACATCACTCTATTTTGCTCATCACTAGCTATTTCTGTCAAAAATTTCCAAAAATTTGTGATTGTCGTTGTGGCCAATCTATTTCCAAAATTTTGCCTACCCCATTTCAATGCCATGCCTTTGGCTCGGTATAGATCAATAATTACTTTAGATTCGGCCACTTTTACCTCTGCCTTTAATTTGTCCAATTTGCTTTGATAATGTTTGATTAGATTTTCTAAGCAGCTATGAGCCCAAATTTGGTTTATCATGCTGGTTGATTTAAAGAATTCGTCATCTCAGGGCAGACAAACGAGTTCATCTCATCCATTTTCATGCTAAGGGATTTCGGGAGAGTCTGATGCCAATGGCTCTCGTAAAAGGCCATAGAATATCCTGAACAGACTTGTTAGGAGCACTTTTGGTTGATGAAAGGTTGGATGCTGGGTTTCCAGATTTGCGTCCTTTACCCGCTAGACCATTGAAATTCTTGGCCATTTTAGAACGTAATCAAATTTCTATAGATTTATGTCAAACTTAGTCAAAAAGATTATAAAAAGTTAAATACCAAATATTAACTAGAGCTATATGTTTTGAAACAATTTAGAAACTGAAAAATAAGAACAATTAATACAAGATTATTATATATAAAATTAAAGCTTACACTGTCAGTTGCTGGAGCGCTTTCGACGTAATGGTCTTCGTCATGCAGCGAAAAAACTGGTCTAATGGCAACTGATAATTCTTACATATTTATAGGAGAATTACTGCAATGGTGACTACTGATTAACTATTAATTCAGTCTCTCCACAAGAGATCAAACCAAACCCGAAGACCTGCTTTAGATCAATGTGCGCTTTGGGCGCTACTGAAGTCAAACAACTAATACAAAAGGCGTGATTGCTTAATTATATTGAGCTTATCTAACTGTAGCATTGGTTAGTACGCCGGTTCGTTTCAGGTGATTAAGGTGTGAGAATAACAATGAGGGCTGTTTGGTCAGTCATTAGATCAAATGCTGCCGAGATATGTTTAATCATGGCGGTTGAGAGTAATTTACTTGTTGTTTAAGTACTGCAAGGGACAGGTTTCCTGAATAAAGATTATTAAAATAAATTCTGTCAAGCTATACAGTTTTTGGATCTTGGCGAATCGGTTCACTCAGTCATTACAAAGCGTTGATTACTTCTTTGTAATAAGTTGGGGTTGCCATGTGTTCGAAAATAGGAACACATTCTGACCAGTTATACAGTTTTTTGATCAGGGCGAATTAGTTCACTCAGTCATTACAAAGCGTTGATTACTTCTTTGTAATAAGTTGGCGTTGCCATGTGTTCGAAAATATGAATAAACAAATAGTTTTGAGCAGGTCTTTCTGACATAGGATGACCCATTGTGGATTGACTGAATGTTGTTGGTTTAGTGAGATTTTATTCGAAAGAGAGGTGGTTGTAAGACACAGGTTGTTTGAGCTTTGCAAGCTTATATGTCCAACAACCCATGCACTCATTCACTCGCCTAGACACCAGCATATTAATCCATCCATCAGTCCATCCTGCCATCCACCTAAACAAATACTTGATTAAGAGGAGAACAGATTTGTAAACTGATAGACAAACACCAGGTGGGTGACCAGACGACTGAACAAATGAATAGGCAAATTGGTGAAAGCTACAATTTCCGAATTTGGTTTAATTTATTCACTCAGTCATTGCAAAGTGCTAATTGCTTCTTTGCAATGAGTTGGTGTGTTTGTTGAAAAAATAAGAATAAAATACGACAGGCGGTTGCGGAAGAGAGGTGGTTTGTACCTTTACAAACATATATGTCCAAACAATCCATGCGACCACCCGGCCACCCACCCAGTAATCCATCCATCAGTCTTTCCACAAAGACAATCAATTGATGTCTTGGAGGCACAGACCAGTGAACCAATAGAGAGACCAAGGACAGGTGACAGGATGAGTGAACAGATAGGTGGACGAACGAATGAATTAATGAATACACGCACATATGAACGCGCGCACGCACGCACGTACACGTGAACGTACTCCGCACTCACGGATTCACGACCACGTGAACATACGCACGCACGAATGCACGCACACACGCTCGCATGCATGCACACACATACGAACGCACATACACACACACACGAACTCTTGCACACACGAACGAACGAACGAACGAACGAACGCGCGAACGAACGAACGAACAAAGGAATGAATGTACACGCGAATGTACACGCGAATGTACACGCGAACGCACGCATGCGCGATTGCACACATGGACGAACGTGCAAACGAAATATCAGCTACCCGCAGACCAATTCCGACAGTGTATTTGTATATATAAACAGTTTAAAATTGTTTGACTTGGGACAAATATGGAGGCCTGGCACAAGCAAGTCCGTCTTTACATTGAAAATAAACGCATTGGAACAGGAATTTAATTACAATTTTCTTTAACTAAATTTGTCTTATCGAGACCAAGTTTAGATTTATTTAGAGTGGTTCCCCCCTTGAGATTTGTTGGAGTAAAGTGAACTAATCAGTATGTCGCTTTAAGAGGTAAAGGCTGGGATTGATCCTACATTATAGAGAAACCGCACACAGGCACGCACGCACGCACGCACGCACGCACGCACGCACGCACGCACGCACGCACGCACGCACGCACGCACGCACGCACGCACGCACGCACGCACGCACGCACGCACGCACGCACGCACGCACGCACGCACGCACGCACGCACGCACGCACGCACGCACGCACGCACGCACGCACGCACGCACGCACGCACGCACGCACGCACGCACGCACGCACGCACGCACGCACGCAATGCATGCATGAACGCATGCACGAAGTATTATAGCCGGTGGTAGAAAAATACCACCGTTCCGTGATCCGCGGCTCCCACCGCCATCTCAATTCCTGAGGTATAGGTTGCGTGGGCCACCACGGAACGGCTGCCAGCGAGGTAGGATCATCCCGACATTACTACTACCAGGGGCTGAATGCCCATGTAGAGACAAGCCTCCACAGTGATATACACCACTGATCGCCATCAACCACAGGGTCGGCCTCTCTCTATTCTGTGTAGGCTCAGACAAACACGTAGTCTCTGCCAGAGTCGCATCGGCATGATGGGACCACCCATAGGGGCTTCCATCTACGTTGACAACGCTCACCTGGGAGGAGGCTAAAGTGATTAGCATGTGAACAATGGCAGACTCTGGCATGTTCACATGTTGCGCAGAGAATCTGGTGCTGAGCAGGGGTCTCCAGCAGACAGCCACGGCCTACCCTCTCCACCCCATAGAAGTGGCAGACAGACTCGATCTCTTTACGTGGGTGAAAGCGGTCGTAAATGTTTCTCCGCAAGGGGTCGACCCAAGGATTTTACTGGGGGTCATCCTGGAAGTGGGCCCACTTGGCATCCAATATCATGGCAGTCTCAGCCCCCTGTGCCACTGCTGTAGACGCCAGCACGAGCGGTATGATGAGGTATCATGGCTATATATGGAGTGTTAAGCTGAACAGAGTGAACCCCTCGAGAAATATCTGTGCCAGATCGAGCCCTGTTCCATCCAGATCGATAGTGATCTTCATCCCCTCAGGGGCAGGGGCTAGCTGCTTCACTCTGCCGCTGGCTAAGAAATGTAGCTCTAGGACTATATGAATCGTTTGCGGGCTAGTGAGTCCGACTCGCTGAAGTAGTTTAACAGCACCCTTGACTTTGGAGACATGTGACACCCCATCTACCCATAGGGTGCCCTCCTGGAGGTTAACAGCTTCTGCTGGTCCATCAAATGGATGACACAGCAGGAGCTTTCCACCTGTAACCCCGATCCGGTGACCCACCCTCGTCGGGGAGACACCTTCACCTATGTAGGTGAGGAAGGATGATCCCCGATTGTAGAGCTTTCGAACTGTCCCATCCTTTTTCACAACAGTGGAGAGGGGAGTAACCTCTATGTCAATGACTGCGGGAGGCCAATATAGGGGCAACCATATTTGCCAGTCACGCCCAGGTCCAGCGCAGTACCACACTTCATTCTTCTCAAATATGAACAGCAGGTTTTTTGCCAGGGTCAAAAGCAGGCCATCATGGGCCATCGGCGGAGCACCGATCGAATAGGGTTTGACCAGATGAAAGCTGAGGTCGATATTTAGGGTGTTGATGTCTGCCACCTCTGTATCTGAGAGCTCGATCAACGGCTTGAAGATGTGCTTCCTCTTCGGAAAATCGTACCGAAACACGATCTTGTGGCCATCTATGTTGCGACCCTGGTGCTCCTTCATCACATCCTTGAGGTCTGTGAGCAGCTCCACCCCATCACCACCAATGGGGTGGAGGGAGAATGCCTTTGAGCTTGCTTCGTACTGTAGGGCGAATGACTTGCCATCGCTCTCTTCTACCTTGGCAGCATCAACTGCGTACACATCTGCCAGGTCAGCAAGACCAGTCGAGTGAGCAAATATGGGTTCCATAGCACGCTATAGAAGGGGTTTAAACAGGAGATATAACCATGCCGATTGTCCGACTACTGCTCTCCGGTGGTGAGAACGTGATCTTACCCTATCTAGAGGGGAGACGGGTGGTACAGTACCGTGTAGAATGGGTCATCTTCGAGGTGCCCCAGTGGGGCACAACATACATACACGCCGATGTGCTACATCAACCTCCGGGCAGTGCACACAGCAGCTCACTGGTAGAAGTCAGCCGGGATGTGATAGAGTATCTTCCAGGGACCAACAGCAACCTGTGGAAAGCTATCAGTCCTAGCCTGTTCACACCTGTAAATCACCTGTTTGACCGCCCCTCCAATAACATATATGACAGCATGGATGGGATATCGGATGCCCATTTAGCGTTTACACTCTTATTACTCATTGACCTGACATGATATCATACCAGCATTATCTGACCTTGGCCGAGATGATGAAAAAAGAGGTTCGCCCCTTCATGACCCCTGCATAGATAAAGGCCTTAAACGAACAGAGGCTCGCACTGCAACAAGAAGGAGAGCGACTACTGCGGGAGAACTGGTATCAACAGAACGCAAGCCTTGCAAGCAGGAGAAGGAACAGTGAAAATTTCCGATACTGGCAGGCCCTCCTGGAGGAGAGTAAGTGGGACGCAGGGGTCTTGACAGACGACGATGAATTAGATGTCTTCACAGACGAGGATGAGCCAGGTGGCTTCTCAGATGAGGATGAGCCAGATGTCATACAGTGGCAAGAGGAGATGGCGCAGAAGTGTAAGACCAAGAAAACCATCCAGCGGCGGACCTACTATCTTGGTGATAAGGTGAAGTTCCAGATATCATGTCTCAGAAAGCTACTGGCACCCGACATAGTGCTGGATGACCTCTGTCTAAGAGACATCTGTCTCGAAACCAGCAAGCTGGCACAGTTCGTCAGGCTCTCCAAAATGAACCCTGCTTTGACTCATGAGCAGATTTTGCAGGTGATGCAGGTTTAATCTCCAGGTACACTATGGCAAAATCAAAGTGGCTGAAGCAAACGGAAATATACCCCTCCCTGACGGCTGACGTGTGGGGTACAGTACACGGCTGGCGACTCCAGCAGATAGATACCATGAGGCAGAAAAGTACAGCAGAACGCGCAGGCGATATAAGACAGCCTACAACGTCCTCGCGCCACTGCTGTGGGTGTGATTGGAGCCAGTGCTGGGGTGGCATCTGTGGCCACTCTCACTACAGGGGTGGGGGAATTCGTCGCCATCCCGCTGGGTGGTATGTCACTAGCCGCCACTGTCTTGGCCACGGGATTGGGGGTGGGGCAGCGGCAGATCACAAGGGGGCTGGAGAAGCATGCTAAGTACATGGAACTGGCACAGAGTATGGTACGGACTATCGACGAGTCTGTCAGCAAAGCTCTCGAGGATGGCCAGGTCACCGATGAAGCGTACCACCATATATTGAAGGTCCAAGCCCTGTACAACACGGAGAAACTTAAATTGTGACAGCAATACCTCAAAGGCTCCAGCTGGCGGGTTGATATGGAGGAGTTAAAAAATGAGATGTTACAGCGAGGTCGCCTCGCAGGTCTTTGGAGTTGAGACGACTACAAATAGTGTGCTGCGGTAGCTTTAAGAACACCAGTATAGATGGCCTTCCCACTGAACCTCACAGTCATCCAGAGCCAACCGCCCCTCCTGGGTACACCCTTGACTGGCCTGAGAGGCCTACTGGATGATATACCAGAACTAACACCGTTCTCCATCACAGTGGATGGACGGTCCTGAACCAGCTTCTCCGTCAACCCATGACCGCTGACCAACCGCCCCACCACCATCAATGATGCGAAGCAAGCTCATACTTGGATGGCTGTTCCAAGCCTCTCATACTGGAATCAGCAGCTGAACTTTGCCGTGTGGTGTGCCATGGCAGGATGTGGAGTAAGTTCCACCCTGCTTCACTCCTATTCTGGTACTCCTGAAGCCGTGCTCATCGCCAGCTGTCTCAGATTCCACGTGTACTTCATGGTGCGATGAATCCTCCATGAGCTGGGTGCAAGCTTCCCTGATACAAACGAATTTGACCCACAGCTCAACAGTCATGGCGTCTCAGCGGCCAGCAGACAACAGAGAGAGAGAGAGAGAGAGAGTTCAGCGCTCACCCAGACTATCGGTGGCATGGTGGTGACAACAGCGGTCTAGGCGTTATGTACGGTGACCCGAGACATGACTACTCAGGATTCCCCTATCGAACACCCCGACGAGTAGGCCATCGGACGACAGCGACATTCTCATTCTTTTTCCAGCTTGTGGTATCGCAGAGCCTTGTTCAGCTCTGATTCCGGTGAGGCCATGGCGTCTGCAACTGCTGGAACACATTTGACAGATACTTCCCATCCTTTTAGAAACCTTTAGCTCACAGGAGCTGCTCGACGATACTCCCGCCCATGATAAGGTATTCGAGGAAGTCCCTTGCCAAATCCCAGCTAGAGCTTCACAGCTGTCAGCTCCTTTGTCAGCTCAGCACCGGAGAGCTGAGCGAGCTCATCTGGTGTCTTCTTCTTTTAGTCCTTCAACTCCCTCCAGAAGACATCATAGTACTTCTCGCATAGCGTGAGCCCAGACATGTTTAAGATGTTTCAATAGAGAGATGAATATTCCTGAGTACCAACCAGCCACCTGGCAGACACAGATCGGGAAGATCTTATTAGCTCTCTCGACAGGGGATGCAGACGTTTAACCACATTGTATACTCAGGTCTTAAACAATGACGTCAATGGTACAGATCGTGAAGCAACTGCCTGAGAGCCAGGCGAGTCTTATGAAGGTGGAGAACCTGCTGCGAACCAAGACGCAGGAGTTACTTACCAAAGCAAAACCTCTGGCAGTCCATGTCGCCAGTAACGTGGCAGCGAATGTGGCCGTGGTGAAGATGACAGGGGGAAATGAGGTTCTTCCTTCCGCCACTGCAGCTGTCCTCACTACAGTGGTGAGTGGGGTGGCTGAGCACTGTCTCGGAATAACCGCATCCCAAAGATCGCGCTCAGTGGTGCCTCCTACATTGTTGCCGCCAAGATCATGGGTGAACGTGTTACACTAATGGAGGCCGCAGTTCTAGGGTTAGCAACGAGTGCAATGGCTGAGATCATCGTCGCCTGGGCTTAACCCCTCTGAATAGTGAGAAATGGATCATGAGGCCCCTGCAGCATATGAGGCATGGCGTGCCGGAGGGCGGTGTGCAGTCCATAGTCGACCACGCGGACTCAGGATCGCCAATTCCTGATAATGGTGGACCGCCCACAAGGTGTGCCCCTGCGGAGAGGGCCAGTACCCTAAGCACTGCTACCTATTCCCTTGGCTGACTGCGCAGTCCTCCTATGCCCAATTATTTCACTGTGGGTATGACTAGTAGGTTTAAGCTGTCTGTTTATGACTATGACTCTGTCACTCAGAGACATAGAAAGCAAAGAGCTAGGCGATCTTGCTCACTTGGGCGAGGCACGCCTCGGTTCAGAAGACACTGTTGCCCCTATCTCCTTCCTAGACTTCGATGAGAAGGGAGACTCGCGGGGGATCCGAGGTACCATCTCAGCCCGAGATCTCATCGGGAACACTGATACCGTAGGACAATCGGCCATTAACAAGGCCAAGACTGTATACAAGGGGATGGGCATCAAGGAGAGGGCGACGATGCGAGGTATGCTCGGAGTCGATGAGGCTGGAGCCATCAAGGTTATGGCTGAGTCCTATGCACAGGACCTGGTTAAGGATCTCCTGAAACCACGGAGCTCATTCCGACAGGATGGAGAGAATCACAAGATAGGCACCCTCGGCCTGAGGCATATCACTGTCGATGGCGAAACAGGTGCTACCGCCAGCCTCTGGCTACCAGATGTGAAGAAGTCAGGGTTCTTTGGTTTACAGTTTAAGACCACAGGATAATTATGGCTTCCCATACAGATAGTTGGTGTAATAGACACTGTGGGTGCTGACACAGGTCCTCTACGCTATCTTCTCAGCTGCTGCTGGGATTTCATGCTTGATGCATCCATCGCATCCTTTGTATCCACCGGAGGTGTGGGATTCCCCGCTCTGCAGGTGAAAGAGCTGTTGCAGGAAGTACTGCCGTTTAGTCTCCCAGATATAGATGAGGCCACCGCTGACCAAGTGCTAACCATCCTCCGCACACATGTCTGTACCATTCGACAGTAGGCCGGCCGATGCTGGCCAGGTTGTGCTGATCAATGCCTCGTCAAGACACGGGGAAAACATCTTGCTGCGGGCTCTCCTGGCCGAACATCTACACTCTCAATGCATCCTTCTGGTGTCTGACTCCGCTGCTGAGGTGGTTGACAATAATGATCAACGGTATAATGGCCCAATAACCAAGACGCAGAACCTGCGAGCACTGATGGGGAAGCTGCTGGTAGCCCGACTGATAGAACCACTTGTTCTAGTTATCGATGACCCTGCAATGGACAAGAAGACAGTCACCTACCTCAGCAACATCACCAGATGCAGCCAGCACACAAAGATTTCTGTCTTCATCCTCTTTCAGAAGTACACCCGCAAGATCTTACCAGACATCTGCCACAATGCCCGGTTGCTATACTTCAGCTCGAAGTGTGGACCTGCCCTGCTCGAGACCATATATGACAGCCTAACCCTCAAGGAAACCAAAGGGGACTTTATCACAGGTGTACAGAGGGCAGCTGAGCTGTACCGCTTCATCCTCAGCAACAAGGAGACAGGTGAGCTGTCACACTTCAAGCCATCTCTGGAAAAGGCGCAGACCTTCACATACAATATGAATCCAGCCAGGAAACTAGCCTGCTCAACACGTCACAGCTGACAGACTGTCGCAGCTGCCGCAACTTTTTTCATTCATCAGAAGGCTGCACGGTCTCCACTACTTCGTACGCAGTCTCTGCTACTTCGTCAAATGCTTGAGGAACTTTGGCAGAAGCTTGAGGAACTTCGTCAGAAGCCTGTCACTTAAACTCTACCAACTGAGGCTCAGAATCTAGGGCTCTCTTCTTCTGGAACTTCTCACGGAAGATGCACTTTGTCCATGCGCGACGAGCATCTGACTTGTGAGCGGATTTGATGAGGTAGTCCTGGTAGTTATCTGGGAATTTCAGAATTGCTGCCAGATCACTGGCCATTCCCCTGCGCCCATCTACCTTAAAGATGTGGTGAACAGCCTCCTTGCGGCCAACAGTGAACCCCTCCTGAGTACCTTCTGCATGACCGGTGTGATGGCTCTCCGCTACAGTGGCACTGACTGCCTCCCTGAAGTAGTTATTTGCTCCAGACTGGAGGCTATCCAGCATATCTCGCTCTTCCTGGCTATGGGGCTATGGAGGCTAAATACGGCAGCCCACTTCCCGACCGTTAGTAGATCTTTGGGATCGACACTCGCCTTTTGGAGAGCTAGAATAACAGGACTGTTTGTTTGGGCCACAGGAGGTTGGTCGAGTGTCCTGCCCTGGGTGCTGTCAAACTTCCAGTAGAGTATCTGCGTCAGGAGTTCTTTTGTACTATGAGCTGGCGCTCCATCCTCAATGGCGGCCAGTATCTCCGCATCAGTTGGAGGTGTGACCTTGGCTCGCTCATGGATAATGTTGATGTCATGAAGCAGTCTTCGGACCCTGTCACAGTTGGGGCAGTGCACGCCGTGGCTGTCGTGCTGACTTGTCCTGCTGCCTATAGACAATCTGCTGGAGTACTTTACCAAACATGGCAGCCGTTTAACCCCTCTATATACCCAGACCTTAAACATGCAGCAGTATGTGCACCATCCAGTTGGGGCCATTGAACCCGTGACATCGCACTACACTGTTCCACGGAAGGACTGCCTGATGGTCATTAGACCCAGTGTACACGATGAGAACCTGTTGTCCGCTGCTGGGAAGTTTATTGACTTTGCAATCTCGGCACAGATCCACGGGATCAAAAGCATGACACTCGAGTTCAAGCTTCAGACCACAATAGAACAGACGGTAGAGCTCCCGCAGGTTCTGACCAGGTGGGAGATAGTGCAGAGCAACAGCACCATGGACACCACCTATGTGAACGATGAGTACCGAGTCCTAGGTCCACTGGTTCGTAGCCCAACCTTCTATGCGAAGGGAAAGGGGTACTATATTGTGGGGTGCAATGAGGGGTTCATGGAATTCGAAATATGGGCAGGTGTCGAGAAGTCCGTGGTAGTTCCACTCTTAACCCTCCTCGGGAACACACACGCGAATCCGGCTGCTATACAGGATAGGCTGTTCCTCCGGGTGTACACTGAGCAGCTTGCATATGTGACGATGAATGCTCCAAGACTTCATGTCTGGCATGACAAGAATGACCAGAAGCTGAAGCAAACGGGTTCCAAACAGCAGACCGTGCATGTGGAGCGAGAACCCCAGCAGGTCCAAGCCACAGCTAACCAACGGGTAGAGCTAACATTACATCGTGGTACATCGGACTGTGTCGCTGTTGCGGTCCTGGTTAAGAAGGGAGGAGCCATCCAGCAGGTGGATAGGCTAGACGACTTCAAGCTTGTGGTTGCTGGGACCAATGTTCTTGGTGAGGTACGCGAGCTGGCTGATTGCCAACTCTACAGACAGAAAACTAAGTCATATGCACTTCTGCACCTAACCAGTGGAAGCGACGACCTCGGGGGCAGGGACATCCCACCTAATCAGGGCAACCGGCTCAGCTTCAACATCGGAAACCTCATATCTGGGACTTGCTCATTAGGTGTGACAGTGCTTTACTTTGGCTATGCTAAGGTATGCATGTCGAACACATCAGGTTTCAGCTTCAGTGTGCAGTGCAGCTGCAGCTGCCACCACTACTATAAGCTCTCATGTCTTTTGACCTGTCGATGCTTCATAGTCGAGCGTTGGCTCAGATATCTTTACAGCCTCGTGGTACTCATCGAGCCTCTCATCTGCCTCTTTGAGTCTCTGGCTGGCCTGAGCTCGGAGTTGTCGTCGGCATGCCTCCCTCTGGTGCATATGCTCGAGTGCTTTACTATACTCAAACTTCTCCTTAGACAGCTTCTCCATCGCCTGGTTATGATGCTCATACTCGACCTCTGCCACCTTCTTGTCAGCGAAGCTGAGTCCCCAGTTCGCTAAGGCAAACACGCCCGCATTCAAGATTGTGGATGCCATGCTATAGACTACAGGTTAAAGCTACTATATAGCTGTCCCCCAGCGACAGATCCCCAGAGCAATGTATGAACCAGAGGCTTATGAAGATCCAGTCGAGGATATAGATGATGAGGACTATGAGGAAGACTATGCTGAGGATGATGATGCAGGCGACTACGATGTAGCAGAGACCACGGGTGAGTATGATGATGTAGAGCCTGAATCCCGCAAGCTAGTACACAGAGCGAAAGGAATCTATCGCACTTACGTAAAAGGTTCTATCAGTCTGCTGGCAGCAGTTGGGGCTCTGATCGCTCTGTTCACAATGAAGGCTGGCGAGATGATCCGCAAGATCGCCAACAATGCTCTCCATGGGGTGAAGAAGATTTCTGAAGCCATACCAGCCATCGCCTCAGGAGTAGGTACGTTCTTCGGAGTCGCAGGCCCTTGGCTACTGTACGTTGCCATAGTGCTCGCGGCCATCTGGGCTGCCGAACATTTAAGCCGTACTATATAAGGATGGCATCTCTGTACGACCTTGTCAAGGCCCTTAACTTCCGAGGGTTGGTCGATAAACTACTCTTCAGTGAGGATCCAGCAGAGATTAGACGCCCGTATATGGAGGTGTTTGAGGAGGTCTTCAGTGATGGTCGACTGAATGACGGCCATCTGTTCGTCTGTTTAGAGTTTACCCAGGCCATGCGTGACAGGATGGGAGTGCACGTCAGTGATGAAACCGGGAGTTTATCAACCGTCTTTCTTGAGGATCTCTACTATCAGCCTGGTGGATATTACCATGAGCCCCCTCAACTACTAGAGGCTACACGTCGCAAGGGCCACAACTTCTCATTGGAGACAGTTAGCCAGTGGCTCAGATGCCAGCCAATGTGATAGATATACAGACCTCGTACATGGCACATAAGGCATGCCCATTTCGAGGAAACTGTCCTGAACAGAGTTCACCAGGCGGATGTTCTATTCCTTCCACATGACTCGGCTGGTCGTAAGACCTACAAGTATGCCCTCACAATCGTCGATGTCGCCAGCAGGTACAAGGCGGCAGTACCGCTCACATACAAATCAGCTGGCCAGGTGGCCCAGGCATTCCAGGGTGTCTACGAGGCTTTGGAAAATCCCCGCCAGTGGCTGGAACTGTTGCAGGTGGATGAGGGTAAGGAGTTCAGAGGGGAGACTGCAGCCCTCATGCGGAAACACGGTGTGGCAGTTAGGCGAGGCAAGGTAGGGCATCACCGTGCCCAGGCTATCGTTGAGCAGTGGAATCGGACACTGGCAGAGAGACTGTTCCCACACCAATACTCCCAGGAAATGGCCACGCCGAGTGAATGTTCTAGAGTATGGGTGAGAGGGCTTCCTGCTGTGGTGGAGAGATCCAAAACCGAGGTTACTAGGCTAATCGGGAAGAAGCCGGTAGAGGCTATCAACACCCTGCTGGTCACAGCCCTAGAGGAGCGAACAAGGGTGAGGAGTGCCTACCACATGATGCTCTGGTTCGGTACCTGTATGAGCCTGGTGAGCGGGAAGGTGGTCGACGGCGTGCAACAGATCCTAACTGGTCGATAGATGTTCACAGGCTTGACAGGTATGTGGAGGCAGAGGGGCAGCCTACACTGTACTACCTGCCACGCCAGCACGGAGTTCCTAGGCGCCCATTTGTCATAGAAGAGCTTCCTAGTCCCTGATGACACACAGCTACCTAGGGTGCTAACATGATACTCGATGGGCTCGGTATGGACCCCATCTGGCAGCACATGGCGCTTATCATAGTAAGCGGAGAATCCGAGTTTTTCCTACGCATACATCACCACACCCTGGTTGGGCATGCGTAGGCCTCGATTGGTGGCTCTTTCCACTACACCATGGAAGGCGCTGTAGAACTTCTACCAGGAGATGTCATTCTGCCATTTAGACATTCCTTTGGTCGAGCATTTCACTTGCAAGTTTCTGCTGTTCCAGCGGTCTGTATTCTCCACGTAGTAGCACTTGGAACAGAGAGCAATACCACGAGTGCCTTCGACCTCGAGCTTGAACAATTCCGGAGTGCGGTTAGACCATTTGTCCCATGCCAACCAGTCCCTCATACTCCATTCGCATCTCTGGGCGTATCACCTCATCGAGGTTGGAGCCTGCGATATAGGCAGAATCGGTGTCCATCTGCAGGTACTCGAAGCTATCACGAGCTACGTAGCGGTCGAGGAAGTCATAGTAGAACACCAGCATTCGCAGCTTCGCCAGCTCGTATACTGTTATACCCACCTGGAAGGGCCGACGAATGGTGATTTTAGCCTTAGGGCTCTGCAATTCGTAGTAATCACCGATCTCCTCTAGATCCTCGAACCATGTGCTACGCAAGGCTCTGTCTACTGCTCGTTCATCCTTAGTGAAGCTCGTGATGGTATGACGTTCTAATGACTCGATCAGCTTCCCATATGCACTGTTGCCGAGGAGTTTGAAGAGATCAGCCAACAAGGCTTTACTTTTGTCAACATCCCCGGTACGACGTGCCTCAGTCTACAAAACATTCAAAAGGTTTCTGTGAGGTGTAGTCTATAGTGCGATAGATGGCAGTAATCTCTAACCCGTGGGCAAGGTACCACTTGAGAGTTGGTGCATACAATTCCCTCATCTTACCAGAGAGCATATTCACATTACAAAGATCCAAACTGACAATGGATGCATCCACTTTTATATATGCCCCGCCCATCTCTATCTAAGCTCCGCCCATGCGTTGAGCGTGTTGGTGTCGATTTATATACTATGAATCCTGAATTCCCAGAATATCAATTTCACATAAAATATACAGCGAATCGGTTGAATAGTTTGAAACTAATTTGATTGGTTGCTATTGCTACATATAGCATCAACAGCGCCCAGTCAAGTTAGTTTCAAAATATTCAACTAGTTGTTTTAAAAATAGTAAATCCATCAAAGATTAAAAAATTAGTACACTGGACGGACATCTCCAGCTTTATTACAGTGTATTGCCTGTCACTTATGATTGTGACGTCAACCTATAGTTGACGTAATTGATTATGACTTCATATACATGAATAACAGATTAGATTCATGAATTTCACAAACATTTCGCCCTTTTTAGCCAACGGGAAAGTGAGTACTTCGAAAAGGCGAAATTAGAGCACACAAATTTTAGTCCGCACAGGATTCTAGATATTGATCCTAATAGTGCTGTAAGTCACAGGCAGGCCTCCAAACCGCACTGATAATTGTAATCATCTCCAGCATTTAACTAATATAATTGTCAGAACTGGGTTAACTCTTTAACACTCATATTAGCAAAAACGGCTTCTGCAGTGGTCTTGAGAAATGCCCATTTGTAGACCAAGGGAAGACTCTTTTTGAGAATTTACCACTGAAATGACTGACTCGATAACAGAGCCTGTCATTCCAGTGGTAACATTTTCAAAAATAGTCTTCTCTTGGTCTGCAAATGGAAATTTTCTATGAGAAAATTGAAATTTTCTTGAACACATTCTAGGGTTAAAGGGTTAAAAAACCTCAGATATGGATAACTCGGCTTTCCCAAGTTTATACCCGCTCTGCGTAAATGCAAGGTGTTATTCAGAACGCCAGTACATCTATGCCAGCAGTATTGACTACAAGTATCCACACACTTTCAGCTACTTTATTCCATGGTATGTAGATTGGTAGCTCCTGGAATAGAGCGATTCATTGTTAGCAATGCCCCGCCCATATCTAGTTAAGCCCCACCTATTTTCCCTCACGTGTTGGAATCAATTTTTATTCTTCGAATCCAGATTTCACAGAATATACATTTTTAGATACACCTATGGCAGCAACACAGCCCAGTAAATTAGTTGCAAAATATTCAATAAAATGTTTATAAACCAGTAAAGACGTACAATTCGTGACGGTCATTTCAATGATCTGGATAGGGCTAGATAATTCAGTACGTTTTGCGATGCTCGCCTACATATGATGTCATTGACTATGACGTCATATGTTTGAGTGAATTATCGGATCACTCCATTACCAGTCTATAGAGGGTTATTGCCAAGTAAGATAAGAGAATAAAGACGCACTCAATCCGGTGAGTGAACGTCATGTCAATATCTCGCTCGCATCTCCTCGATGACACTAGCAACATTGCCTGACATGATACAGTACATCTCAGGAATAATTGTAACCATTTTCTAAACCAAAGTAAAACGAACAGTTGAATATTTTGAACTGAATTGGGTTGGAAGCCATTTCCGCCTGTCTTACAATCCAATTAGGCTCAAAATATTCAACAACATATTTCTTACATGGTCAGGGCGCTTTAAGCAGTACCCGGCTGACATTCCCAGGCGCTATGAAAATATTCACCAAATACATCGAGCTACACTTCGCAACCGGTTCTTGACGTGACCATTTTACAGGTATACACCATACGTGAAATATAATAACAGAGTTCTCACATATGTATTGTCCACTCCCAGACTCTCATGTTATTTGTTTCCTGGCATCCTAATCCAATTTTAGTTATGCCCCGCCCATCTTTAGCTCAGCTCCACCCCACACTTCGCTCGTGTTGGGATCGATCCCTGAACTCCCTGACTATTAATTTTCAGAAAACTATGCATGTAGGCTATTGAATATTTTGAGCTAATTTGATTGGGTGCTGTTTCTGCCCATGGCAGCAACAGCGCCCAGTCAAATTAGTTTCAAAATATAAAACAACATGTTTATTAAATAGTAAAGACATACAATTCTTACAACAACGCTTAGTCCGTCATCAATTAAGCGTTCGTAGCAAACTTAGCTACGCCAGTCATGATGTAGTTGATTATAACGTCATCAAACAAGTTACGTAGTTGATTATGACGTCATATGTTTGACTGAAACCAACGGACTGGATTCGTTAATTAATTGAGTCAGGGAACGTGGTGATTTATTTGTAGTACCCATCGTCGCTTTATTATCACATATTGTTATTGCTATAGCTTTATTGTTTTTGCTTTGTAGCTAAGCCTTCCAGGCTTGCCTCGGTCTGATGCCAATAAGACGATTATCAGGTGGGTATTTGAAGAACTGATGAAGTGCACCTGTCGGAGTGCGTATAATATACACTTGTCAATGGAGATTTCCGTCCGTTATCTGAGTGGTGATATGCATAGTCGGATGACAGATGATGGCCAAAACAAATGTTTTATGTGGCATGATCCTATGTTAGATGCATAGCTTGACGTTATTGTGGTGTGGCTTGTCAGTATTACAGACAACCATCTGCATGGTAGACGTTAAGGCACATAATGCAATTTTTTCATAGACAAAATCAAACATTTAAGAAGTGTCCTTTTGCCCATAGTTATTAGTCCCTTTGTGATGTCCTTGTTGTTCTTAATGATTAATAAATATTTTCGGCTCTTTCATCATTATATTTTGCATACTAAAAACAACTAGGCCTAAATGTTGTTCTGTCTCTACAATGCACCTTTCAGTTTACCCACCCATCATACAACGTCATAATCAACTACGTGACGTGTAGGATGCCGTCATAATCAATTGCAGCGTGAATGACTCGATTTATTCCGTCTTCAACGCTTAATAGTCAGACACGCGTGTACGAATTGTATATCTTTGATTTAAACAAGGTTTATTTTTTTAGTCTATGTGGGAGCACAATAAGACATGTCTTATGAGCGTGTCTCCCACTTACATACACATATATTACATTAAATAAATGAAGAGGCGAATAATAATATTGCCAACTGTCACAACAGTAATAACAACAATAACAGTATTAATAATAATAATAATAATAATAATAATAATAATAATAATAATAATAATAATAATAATAATAATAATAATAATAATAATAATAATAATAATAATAATAAGAAGAAGAAGAAGAAGAAGAAGAAGAAGAAGAAGAAGAAGAAGAGGAAGAAGAAGAAGAAGGAGAAGGAGAAGAAGAGGAGGAGAGTGAAGAAGAAGAAGCGGGAGGAGGAGGCGGAAGAGGAGGAGGGGGAGGAGGAGGGGGAGGAGGAGGAGGAGGAGGAGGAGGAGGAGGAGAGATGTTGTAGGTAGTCTAATGATGACAGAATACAATCTTCGGGAGAAGGAGAAAAGCATGGTTTGGCGAATCACAAGGCGGTATTAGGAGAAAGGAGCTCGATGTGCTGCAGTCACCGGCGCTGGTCCACACTGCATGGCCATCCAGAAACTTCCGCGGCTATGGATTTGTCGACACAATCCATGAGTGATGTTTGAAATTACTATAGGTCATTTAAACCGACAGGTGTCAGTAATATATTGACATAGAATGGTGGAAACCGTGATGTTTAATTCTACATCAACGTCAGCACGGCCATATAGAAGTTGCTGAGTGGTTAGGATTGTTGAGGAGATTTGGTTGGAGGCAAGCTCATTTTCAAAGGTGGTTCTTTGTTCATTAAAAAGTGGACGGTAAAAAGGCAATGTTTAGCAGATTCATCGGAATGGCCGCTGGCGCAGCTGGCAGAGTCAGAGAGGAAGTTATCGAATAGATGTCTATTTAATCCACTACAGCCATTACGAAGCCTACTTAAACATATATTAGCCACTCTTGAGCCGACGCAATACCACGGAGGGGGACTGGGAATACGGGACATTGCTCTTAGTTTGATCTTGAATTTCGGTAGGGTATTAGACATAGTGACAGGGGCTGGAAGGGTGTTCCAGGCACGTACTGTTGCTGGGAAAAACGACTCGCGATAGAGATCCGTTCGACATCTAACTGGGGTGAAAGAATTCGAGCGTCGGATATTGTAGGGATTACGTGCTAATATGAGATAATCAATCAAGGCCTCGCTCGTCATCCCATTGACAATTTTGTAAAACATGACTAGTCTGTGAATTTCTCGTCTGTGGGAAAGTGTTTCTATGCCAGTTTCTATATCCAAATCTTCGATGTGGGCACTACGTGTCACTCCGCTAATTGTCCTAAGACCATCCTTTTGTACGTCTTCTGGTCTGTTAACAAGATATTGTGGTAAATTATCTCAGACAGCATCTGCATATTCCAACGATGGCCTAATAAAGCTCTTATACATGATTTCGAGACATTCGCGGTCTAAGATATATTTTAGTCCTTTGAGTAATGAAAGCTTGAGCTGGGCATTTGCTTTTATACTTTCCACATGGTTGTGCCAATGACCGTTATTGTTGAACGTGATACCAAGGTCTTTATGATGGGTGGATGGAACTATTTCAGAATTTTTGAAATTTATTGGAAAAACGGTAGGATCTCTGCGTAGAGATATAAATAGGGACGTTGTTTTGGAAGCATTAAATTCGACTAGCCATGTGTTTGCCCAATTGGTCATTAATTGCAGATCGTGGTCGACAGATGGTGTGTGGTCTTCTAAGTTATCCGACATCACATAAAGGCATGTATCATCACCAAATAGTCTGATATTGTTTAGTGTGTCATTGGGCATATCGTTAATAAATACTAAGAAAATTAGTGGCCCAAGAACGGAGCCCTGTGGCACACCAGCATGTGATCGAAGCAACGTAGATTCGTAACCATTTATAACTACTCGCTGGTAGCGATTATGAAGGTAACTTTCAAACCATAAAAGTAGATTTCCAGCGATGCCAAATTGTTTGAGCTTCTATAGGAGGCCACGATGCCACACTCGGACACATGCTTTCGAAATGTCGAAAAATAAGAACAGTACTTCTTTTTGTTCATCTGGAGCTTTGGCGATATCTGTATATATTCCTAATAGTTGATTTACTGTAGAGTGTGAAGGAAGAAAGCCAGACTGATATGGAGTGATGCTATCTCTAATGTGGTTGTAAACGTATTTAAGAACAGTTCTTTCCATGACCTTGCTAAGACAACTCAAGAGAGATATTGGGCGGTAGTTTGTGCACGAGTCCCTTTCTCCCTTTTTAAAAATTGGAGTTACACTGGCAATTTTCCAGGAGGTGGGAAATTTTGAATTTATGAGTGAGTAATTAAAGAAACGTGCTAGAATCGGAGCTAGAATTTCTTTACTCATGACTAATAGTTTAGGACTTAGTCTGTCGGGACCGACAGCTTTTGAGGTATCCAGCTTAGAAAATATATCTAGAACGTCTTGAGTCGTTATTGTGATCATATTTAAAAAGTGTTCTGTATATAGGGATAAAGGGGGTAATTCCACATTTGACTCATCAATTCTCGCAGTACTTGAAAAATAGTGATTTAAAAGATTAGCCTTTTCAATAAAGTCATAGGTAAATGCGCCGTCACCACGTTTTAAGGGGTATATCGCCAAAATTGGAGTTAGTATCAAACAAAAAGGACTTGCTCAACTTCCACCACAATTTGGATGCCTTTTTAATTTTTTTCTGCCAGTTTGATTTTGAATTCTTGTTTGGCTGTCCGAACTAAGGTGTTGACCGAATTTCTTTGTTTCTTAAAATGTGCAAGGGCCTGTTCTTGTTTGGTTTTCCTTGCTTTCTTATACAGTTTTTCTCTAATTCTCATCTCGTGTCTAATTTTGCTAGACATCCAGGCTTTATCGTCTGGGTGGATGGTGACTGATTTGTTTGGTATGCTAGCATTGGCTGCATCAGTAAGATTTGTAGTAATGGTTTGGCACCAGCTATCGACGTCATTGTATATCTTTACTATTTAATAAACATGCCGTTACATATTTTGAAACTAATTTGACTGGGCGGCGTTGCTGACATAGGCAGCAACATCAGCCAGTCAAATTAGTTTCAAAATATTCAAAATATTCAACAGCTTACCCGTATAGTTGTCTGGAAATTCTTCTGGAGTTCAAAGATCGATCGATCCCAGCATGAATGAGGCGTGGGTGGAGCATAGCTGGAGATGGGCAGGCATAGGTAAAACTGAAAGGACCCATTATCTTGCGCACAATACATAAAGAATTTGTGCGCTTGGATCCTGCTCGTCTCTATTGCAAATTGGAGGCCTGTAATTAGAACACAACGACTAATTCCCCCACGAGCTGGTAATACTTAAAGCATGACGGAAAGATAATTTTAATGCTAATCAAGATCATATGGGGGGTGGGGGTGGGGGGGATAGGTGGTTGTTTTGTCTGGAACGGTGAATATTACAGGCACATAGCTCAGGTGTGTGGACTGCTGGGACACATCTTAAAACATACAAGCCTTACTATCTTATTCATAATGCATATCCCAGTGTATGTCTAGTCAGTGCCAGGGATTGAAATACAAGTTTAAATGTGGTAAAAATATATGTAGTTTCTAATAATGTAATATCTAATTTATGGTGTAAAAGCATCTGGTTACTGTCTATCTTCCTTCCCACTCAGCATCTTTTCTCCGCTTTCAAATGGCAATTTACAAGTTATTTGTGCTTTGTTCAAGTTTACATACTTTTTAATTTGCTAAACGGAATGCATAGTAATACAAGTCCTTGCATGCTCACGTACTATATCTCCGTTAAGTAATTCAAACAAATACAAATGATACAAACTTAATCTAGGGAAACGTAAATGCTAGACCATCTTGATGTGATTGGAGATCCACTGGTAAAAAATGCACTTTCATATGTAAATTGTTTTTTTACGTATGATATTATTTTTTTATTGGAACCATAAAAGCAATGGGTGAATACACTTTTAGCCATGCCCCGTCCACCTCTAGCTAAACTCCGCCACACTTTGTCTGTGCTGGGATAAATTGCTCCCTGCAATCTCTGAATCTCAATTTCTAGAAAACTGTACAGGTAAGCTGTTGAATATTTTGAAACGAATTGACTGGGTGATGTTGCTGTCTATGGCAGCAGCAGCGCCCAATCAAATAAGTTTCAAAATATTCAACAGAATGTTTATTACATAGTAAAGACATACAAGTCGTACAACTTGGCGGACCCTTAAATGTTCCTGACGGACGGAGGATAGCGGCAGTCAAGTTCAACTATAGACAATATTCCTTGCATACTGAAACAGAAACAATGCAAATGCTTTCTTATTGAAAAAAATTGAATAAACTAATATATAGCGCTCCATGATATAAACTAGTGATGTACTAAGCCGTCGTTAGGCCCACGGCCATTTGTATAATGTCAGTTTGATGGAGAAACATACATATAATAAAAACTCACAATTTATTTTTATTAGGCCTATATTTGAAATGAAGGCATTCATATGTTTGTCTAGTCAAACATAGACCAGCATTTCAGGTTGTGTGTTCTGCCGAGTACCATCACGTCAGGCTGCGAGTACCACAAGCTATGGTACGTAATCTTAATTATACAGTTTTTAGACGTACGAATTGTCGGAATTGATTGTATAAACGATTAATCATATAGTAACATGAACAATAGTATAATATATAGGCTATGTAAACACAGTCATTATGATTATAATTTGAATGATTTTACTCAGTATCAGTATCAGTAACTGTGCTCCCGGTCTCGCTACGTGCAAATACCATAAGACCTGTATTTAGCGGGTATTGTACGAACAATCAAATGCGGTGTCGCTAAAGACATGTGACCGCGTAATATAATTAATTGCTTTGGCGAAGCTCAACAATATTATTAGTCTTAAAATCCTGTCTCCTTTAAATCACGCCTTATATTTAGTTCAAAGGTGCATATTCACACCAGACTGCTCGAAAATAAAATGGTTAAAATTGTTTACTTTTAGAGGCTTAAATTGTATACACGGACGTAATGAAAAGAATTAAATCTTAACATATGATAATTTCACTCCATATAAATTAATATATTTTCCTGTCCCCTAATTCTAATTCAGAACAAAAATACGAAATTTATTTATACGGAATGAAATCATCATATGTTAAGACTTATTGCGTTACATTCAATCTAAGCACACAATTTAAGCCTCTAAAAGTATACAATCTTAACAATTTTATTTTCCTAGTATTTTGGTGTGAATATGCACCTTTAAGTGTATAAATGGAATTTTTCTATTTGAAGCCAGAATTATTTATTCTTTTTCTTATTGCTTTTTCAGTCTCAAGAATATCATAATCGAAAGGGCGCTGATATCATCATACAGTAAGTACAAACAGCAGCTGTATAATTTGATCAGGATACAACCTACTCCATTATAATGGACCTTTCCAGTTTTAGCTATGCCCGCCCATCCCTAGTTAAGCTACACCCACGCTTTGCCAGTGTTGGTGTTGATCGATCCCTGAACTCCCCGACTATTCAATTTCCAGAATATTATAGAGGCAAGCTGTTGAATATTTGGGACTAATTTGACTGGGTGCTGTTGTTGCCAATGGCGGCAACAGCGCCCTGTCAAATTAGTTTAAAAATAGTCAACAGCATGTTTATTAAATAGTAAGGGCATACAATTCATACAAAAACACTTAGTCCGTCATCAGTTAAGCCTTCGTGTCGAACCTATCTACGTCATTCATGACGTCGTCGTTTATGACGTCAGCTTACACGTCTCGTAGTTTATTATGACGTCATATGATTGATGTATGTACTGTAAAGATCTATTATATATTCTAAATTGTTGTTCACAGACTGTATGAGAGGACTCGATACATGAAGGTGGGAAATGGACCACACCTTGATGATAGACAGAAAGGTCTTATCAGAGATATCTGGCGCCTGTGGGCTAAACCTGATCTCGCAAAGGTCGGCCTAAGTGTGTTGCTGAGGTAACTATTGTTGCAAACATTATGCATATAAGCGTTGATTAAATGTAATGACCATATATGGCGTTATACAGAATAGCAACACTATAGCAACTTTAAACAACCTTTGGTGGGTGTAGGGCGTGTTGGTTGGAGTGGGTGGGGGTCATAGTGCTGGTGGGGCCGCGGATGTCTTCCACGGGAAAACCTTGAAATATGTTCTCCGATGCCATATCGTTCATTTCCCGACTTAAATATCATCAGTTGGCTGCAAAATTGATCAGTCTTTAACTATTTTCTCAGAACAAAAGCATACTTAATATTACAATCTCTAGGAAAATATAGTTATTCCAACATCTCATACATTCGCAATGCCTATCATGATGGAAGAGTTACGTGTTCTTATTGAGTCGTTGCTCCATTTTGCACCTGAAATGCATTGCCTACTCAAATATCAGTTGACATGAGAGTACGGAGCATTGAAGGCAAGTACACATTTTTGGTTGAGACTCGCATCTAGTAATTTGGTGTGCTACACTTTCTGTCAATCTTTCACTATATGGACTAGTCGATTAATCTGCTTGTCAATTTTTTGATACTTCTGGTAAATTTGTTTTCTACGCAAACTAAGACATCAGCAGTGAATTGTCATAAATTTCCACCATTATTATTCAATATCATTATATTCTATGTTGCTATAATTGTGTTGGCGAAAATATATGCAATATATACATATCAATAGATTAATCCAGTTTCTCATTCAATTATGTGACATCATAATGAAGTGCGTCACATGTTGGTGATGTCACAATCAATTATGTCATGAATGACGCAAATTAGTCCGTCATAAGCGCTTAATAAGCCGTCACCTTGTACGAATTATAAGTCTTTACTATTTAATAAACATTCTGCTGAATAATTTGAAAGTAATTTGACCGGGTGCTGTTGCTGCCTGCAACAGCATCCGGTCCCATTACTTTCAAAACATTCAACAATTTACCTGTATAGTTTTCTGGAAATTGAGTTTCAGAGAGTTCAGGAATCGATTTATCCGCACACCGGCAAAGGGAGAGTGCAGCTTAGGTAAAGACGAGCGGGGTATAGCTAAAACTGGATTCCTCCATCGGTATGCAAGATACATCTACACTTAATACTAAACTTAACAGACCACCTTAAGTTCTATGCCTGAGGCACACATCAAATTATTTTTTTAGATAATTGTTGCATGGACTAATGAGTCATAAAACTTTTCCCCATGTGTTGTAATGGATGGATCCTATCTGTCACTCAAGTATATGACGTCATAATCAATTATGCCACATGTAGCTCTACGTCATAATAAAAATGCACAATGAATGACGTATCTTTCTCCGTCATGAACATTGTGAAGGCCGTCAAACATACGAATTCTTTTGTCTTTGGTGGATTTACTATTTAATATACATTCTGTTGAATATTTTGAAAATAATTTGACTGAGCGCTGTTTCAGAATTATCAACAGCTTATATGTATATTATAATTACCTTGAAAATGGGATTTTGAGAATCCAGTGTTCAAAATATACCAAAGAACAGATATTTATTTCCACAATAGGCCATGGGCCCTTGAGTGCACATTGAACACAATATATACATGACGGATACCGCATATAAAATTCAATTAATACATAAGTTTAAGTATACTATGGCTGTATATGTTAACATTTAACTCTGATCTTGCAATAATTTACACAAACATCCACTCAACCACACAGAAACGCACTCACGCGCACAGACACGCACGTGCCAGACACTCGAACGCACACCACCAACGCATACACACACGCACAGGCGCCCATGCACACTAGTATACGCACACGAACTCACGCCCAATCATATACATGCTCGCAGACGCAATCCCACGTGGAGGCACTCCTGCGCGTGCGCACACACGCACGCGCGCATGCACCCACGCATGCACACACGCACGTACGCACGCACACTTTCACACGCACACACACACACGCACACACACACACACACACACACACACACACACACACACACACACACACACATGCAAAAGCGCACGCACGAAACGCACATTCCCACGTACGGAGGCGTACGGCGGTGTACAATATCGTTACGAAAATATGCAATAAGATTAGTAAACTACAAGTTGTTAATACACTAATACAGTACGAATATAGTTAGGCTATTGCATTATATAATATAAATCGATTCCAACACGGACAAAACGTGGGCGGAGCCTAGCTAGAAATGGGCGGGGCATAGCTAGAAATGGATCCATCTATTATTAGAATATGAGGGAATTTAAAAATCGTAGCTGGTCATAGAGACATTGGTTTTGGCCACATCTGCCCCATTTCAAATAGACAATTTGTTGAACATATTTGCGTTGCTTTAACTTGAAGCTGTTGCTACCTATGACAGATGGCAACATGTTCCTGCCAAACACTGCACGATAACTTAGCAACGTACCTGTACGATAGTCTTAACATTGAGATCATGAGGTCCGTTGTGTTCAACTATCGACATTTCTGAATTGCTGTTGGCAGTGGACTAATTGCTTAATGCATAGTAAGGGAGAATACTTAATTTTTATGGATATCCATTATTTGAATTAGGTTACTTCCCTTGTTTTTTACCCTTTCTACATTTCTAGAATGTTTGAACAACACCCGTGTACTAAGAGATTGTTTGAGAAGCAGGTTGGTTCAGGTGATGATACGCCCTTGGAGAAGAGCTCACGCGCCATCTTCTTAGGATACCGAGCACTCGCCATTTTTGACGCGGTGGTAGAAAAACTTGACCACCCGGAGGAGGTGGCTCCTCTGCTTATACAAATAGGTGGTCGGCACTCACACAACGGTTATAACATGCCTCCAGAATATCTCGGGGTGAGTCCATTGTTTGATAGAAAAGTGAGAATTGTTTTAAAATTGCACATTGCTAAAAAATTAAAAAGTTTAAAGCAAAAAGAGAACGCAGATTGTCATCCAATCCACAAATGCTGTCTTTCCGACCACCATTCACCAAGCTCCTTCTTTCCGCTTCCATCAGCAAATGTTGGATTGTCTTTCTATTCTAGACTTCCATTTATGTATTTCGGGTTTCTTCGTACTTGCAAAACCAGTGCACGCACGCATGCACGCACGTACGCAGGCACGTACGCACGCACGCAGGCAGTAGTAGTGTCGGAATTAAAATGATACCACCTCCCTCAACTGGCCGCCGTTCGCCGATCCGCGGCCCCCACCGCCCTCTCAATCCCTGGGGCATAGGTTGTTGAGACGGGGGCCACCATGGATCGCCGAACGGCTGCCAGGGAGGTAGTATCATCCCGACACTACTACTAACAGGGCTGAACGCCCATTTAGAGACAAGCCTCGACAGTGATATACACCATTGATTGCCAGCAACCACACCAGAAGGGCCGGCCTCACTCTCTCTCTCTCCCTCTATTCTGTGTGGGCTCAGACAAACACTTAGTCTCGGCCAGAGTCGCATCGGCATGATGGGACCGCCCATAGTGGCTTCCATCTACCTTGACAACGCTCACCTGGGAGGATGCTAAAGTGATTAGCATTTGAACCACGGCAGACTCTGGCATGTTCACATGTTACGCAGAGAATCTGGTTCTGAGCTGGGATCTCCAGCAGACAACCACGGCCTACCGTCTCCACCCCTTGGAAGTGGCAGACAGACTCGATATCTTTACGTGGGCGAAAGCGGTCGTAAATGTTTCTCCGCAAGGGGTCGACCCAAGGATTGTACTGGGGGTCATCCCGGAAGTGGGCCCACTTGGCATCCAATATCAGGGCAGTCTCAATGCCCTGTGCCACTGCTGTAGACGCCATCACGAGCAGTATGATGAGAATCATGGCTATATATGAAGAGCTAAACTGAACAGAGTGAACCCCTCGAGAAATATCTGTCCCAGGTCGAGCCCTGTTCCATCCGGATCGATAGTGATCTTCATCCCCTCAGGGGCAGGGGCTAGCTGCTTCACTCTGCCACTGGCTAAGAAACGTAGCTCTAGGACTATATGAGTCGTTTGCGGGCTAGTGAGTCCGACTCGTTGTAGTAGTTTAACAGCACCCTTGAATTTGGAGATATGTGACACACCATCTACCAGTAGGGTGCCTTCCTGGAGGTTAGCAGCTTCTTCTGGTCCAGTGAATGGACGACGCAGCAGGAGCTTTCCACCTGGAACCCCAATCCGGTGAGCCACCCTCGTCAGGGAGACACCTTCACCTATGTATGTGAGGAAGGATGATCCCGATTGTAGAGCTTTCGAACTGTCCCATTCTTTTTCACAACAGTGGGGAGGGGAGCAACCTCTATGTCAATGACTGCGGGAGTCATATATAGGGGCAACCATGTTTGCCAGTCACCCCCCAGGTCCAGCACGGTACCACACTTCATTCTTCTCAAATATGAACTGCATGTTTTTGCCAGGGTCAATAGCAGACAATCATGGGCCATCGGCAGGGCACCGCTCGAATAGGGTTTGACCAGAGGAACAGTGAAGGTTCCCGATACTGGCAGGCCCTCCAGGAGTAGAGTAAGCGGGACGCAGGAGTCTTGACAGACGATGATGAGCCAGATGTCTACGATGATGTCACAGACGAGGATGAGCCAGATGCCATACAGTTGGAAGAGGAGATGACACAGAAGTGTAATACCATGAAAGCCAACCAGCGGAGGACCTACTATCTTGGGCATAACGTGAAGTTCCAGATGTCACGTCTCAGAAAGCTACTGGCACCCGACATAGTGCTGGATGACCCATGTGTAAGAGACGTCTGTCTCGACACCAGCAAGCTGGCACGTTTCGCCAGGCTCTCCAAAATGACCCCTTCTATGACTCATGAGCAGATGCTGCAGGTGATGCAGGTTTAATCTCCAGGTATACTATGGCAAAATCAGAGTGGCAGAAGCAACCAGAACTATACCCCCCCCCCTGACGGCTGACGAGGGCGTTACCATCCATGGCTGGCGACTCCTGCAGAAAGATACCATCAGGCAGAATCTCGTCCATGAGGCAGAAAAGTACAGCAGAACGCGTTTGCGATATAAGACAGCGTACAACGTCCTCGCGCATACAACCACTGCTGCGGGTGTGATTGGAGCCAGTGCTGGGGTAGCAGCTGTGCCCACTCTCACTACAAGGGTGGGTGCCATCGTCGCCATCCCGCTTGGTGGCGTGTCACTAGCCGCCACTCTCTTGGCCACGGGATTGGGGGTGGGGCAGCGGCAGATCACAAGGAGGCTGGAGAAGCATGCTAAGTACGTGGCACTGGCACAGAGTATGCTACGGACTATCGACGAGTCTGTCAGCAAAGCTCTCGAGGATGGCCAGGTCACCGATGAAGAGTACCACCATATATTGAAGGTCCAAGCCCTGTACCACACAGAGAAACCTAAAGTGTGACAGCAATACCTCAAAGGCTCCAGCGGCGGGTTGATATGGAGGAGTTAAAAAACGAGATGTTACGGCGATGTCGCCTCGCTGGTCTCTGGAGTCGAGACGACTACAAATAGTGTGCTGCCTGTACAGTAGCCTTAAGAACACCAGTATAGATGGCCTTCCCACTGAACCTCACGACAGTCATCCGGAACCAACAGCCCCTCCTGGGTACACCCTTGAATTGCCTGAGAGGTCTACTGGATGATATACCAGAGCTAACACCGGTTTCCATCACAGTTGATGGACGGGCCCAAACCAGCTTCTCCGTCAACCCACGACCACTGACCAACCGCCCCATCACCATCAATGATGCGAAGCAAGCTCATACTTGGATGGCTGCTCCAAGCCTCTCATACTGGAATCAGCAGCTGAACTTTGCCGTGTGGTGTGCCATGGCAGGATGTGGAGTAAGTTCCACCCTGCTTCACTCCTATTCTGGTACTCCTGAAGCTGTGCTTATCGCCAGCTGTCTCAGATTCTGCGTGTACTTCATGGTGCGATGAATCCTCCATGAGCTGGGTGCAAGCCTCCCTGATACAAACCACTTCGACCCACAGCTCAACAGTCATAGCGTCTCAGCGGCCAGCAGACTACAGAGAGAGTTCAGTGCTCACCCAGACTATCGGTGGCATGGTGGTGACAACAGTGGTCTAGGGGTTATGTATGGTGACCCGAAACGTGACTACTCAGGATTCCCCTATCGAACACCCTGACAAGTAGGCCATCGGAAGACAGCGACATTCTCATTCGATCCAGACTCCGACCCTGGAGCGCTGGTGCAAAATATGCACATCACTGGCTTACAGCAGGACTATCCAGATGTGTGGAAGTACTTTGTCCCAGACACCACCTCAGGCCTCACACCAGCAGGGATCGTTCGGATCAACCAGTCCCTTGACGCACTGTGCTACTGCCTCCTTACGGCACATACCAAGCTGCGTCATTCCATAGATTGTGTCAGCGGCACAGAGGTCCAGGGTATGTTCATCAGTCTCGTTGAGGATATGATCCTCGTGGCAGACCCCAGTAGTCTTATTGCTATATTCCAGCAGGGGTTGCAGAAGGCCCGTCGCAAACTTGACTTTGCTATTTCGCCACACCTACGGTTGATTCCGAGCAACATGATCGTGAACATCGAGGACCTCCAAGTCAGGGGCTATAACAACATGATAGTCGAGGGGAGTTCCCCCGGTGTCCACTTCGGCTTCAACACTGACATCAATGCACCTATGCGTAGTATGGGCCATACAGTCGTTCCGACCCTGACACTGCAGCCAGTCGACATAGCAGCTCCAGGCATTCCGACCCCAACACTGCAGCCAGTGGACATGACACCGCTTCCCATGGTAGCTCTACGAGTGTTGTCAGGCCTAGCTATCGTAGTGCTCGGGATCAGCCTACTCCGCCGCCAGCAAATCAGCTATAAGACTATCCTGACTCTCTACAGTAGCGGTGGGGACCAGGGTGAGACACTGAACCAGCTTGACACGCCCTACAGCCCCTATACCCGCTGCCAACATGCACATTCAAGGGCTGGAGGGTTCTGCAGCGCATCCTTTTTCCAGCTTGTAGTATCGCAGAGCCTTGTTCAGCTCTGAGTCCGGTGAGGCCATGGTGGGCTGCAACTGCTGGAACACATCTGACAGATACTCCCGATCCTTGTAGAAACCTTTAGTTCACAGGAGCTGCTCGACTATACTCACGCCCATGATAAGGTATTCGAGGAAGCAGATCTGTCCCTTGCCAAATCCTAGATAGAGCTTCACAGCTGTCAGCTCCTCTGTCAGCTCAGCGCCGGAGAGCTGAACGAGCTCATCTGGTGTCTTCTTCTTGTAGTCCTTCAACTCCCTCCGGAAGACATGATAGTCAGAAGTTAGTGATCAAAGCAAAACCTTTGGCAGTCCATGTCACCAGTATCTTGGCGGCGAATGTGGCTGTGGTGAAGATGACAGGGGGAAATGAGGTTCTTCCTGCTGCCACTGCGGCTGTCCTCGCTACAGCGGTGAGTGGGGCGGCTGGGCACTGTCTCGGAATAACTCACCCCATCCCAAAGATCGCCCTCAGTGGTGCCTCTTACACTGTTGCCGCCAAGATCATGGGTGAACGTGTTACACTAATGGAGGCCGCAGTTCTGGGGCTAGCAACGAGTGCAATGGCTGAGATTATCGCCGCCTACGTTTAAAACCTCTGAATAGTGAGAGATGGATCACGAGACCGTGCAGCATATGAGGCATGGCGTGCCAGAGGGCGGTGTGTAGCCCATAGTTGAGCATGTGGACTGAGGATTGCCAATGCCCGGGAATGGTGGACCGCCCACAAGGCATGCCCCTGCAGAGAGCCCCAGTACCCTGAGCACTGCTACCTATTCACTTGGCCGACTGCGTGGTCCTCCTATGCCCAACTATTTCAAAGCGGGTATCATTAGTAGGTTTAAGCCATCTGTATATAGCACTATGACTATGTCACTCACAGACCTAGAAAGCAAAGAGCTAGGCGAGCTTGCTCATGTGGGCTAGGCACGCCTCGGTTCAGAGGACACTGTTGCCCCTATCTCCTTCCTAGACTTCGATAAGAAGGGAGACCCATAGGAGATCCGAGGTACCATCCCAGCCCAAGATCTCATCGGGAACACTGATACAGTAGGACAACCGGCCATTAACAAGGCCAAGACTGTATACAAGGGGATGGGCATCAAGGAGAGGGGGACGATGCTCGGTATGCTCGGAGTCGATGAGGCTGGGGCCATCAAGGTTATAGCTGAGTCCTATGCACAGGACCTGGTTAAGGATCTCCTGAAACCACAGAGCTCATTCCGACAGGATGGAGAGAATCTCAAGAGAGGCACCCTTGGCCTGAGCCATATCACTGTCGATGGCAAAACCAGAGGTGAAGAAGTCAGGGTTCTTTGGTTTGTCGTTTAAGACCACAGGATAGTCATGGCTTCCCGTGCATGTATCATACAGATACTGGATGTACTAGACAATGTGGGTGCTGACAGAGGCCCTTTACACTATCTTCTCAGCTGCTGCTGGGATTTCATGCTTGACACCTCCATCACATCCTTCGTATCCGCCGCAGATGCAGGATTCCCCACTCTGCAGGCGAAAGAGCTGGTGCAGGAAGTACTGCCGTTTAGTCTCCCAGATATAGACGAGGCTACCGCCGACCAAGTGCTAACCATCCTCCGCATGCATGTCTGTACCATTCGACAGTAGGCCGGCTGATGCTGTCCAGGTGGTGCTGATCATTGCCCCATCAGGACACAGGAAAAACATCTTGCTGCAGGCTCTCCTGGCTGAACATCTACACTCTCAATACATCCTTCTGGTGTCTGACTCCGCCGCTGGGGCGGTTGACAGTAATGATCAATGGTACAATGGGCCAATCACCAAGACGCAGAACCTACAAGCACTGATGGAGAAGCTGCTGGCAGCCCGATTGACAGAACCACTTGTTCTAGTTATCGATGACCCTGCAATGGACCAGAAGACAGTCACCTACATCAGCAACATCACCAGGTGCATCCGGCACACAAAGATAACTGTCTTCATCCTCTTTCAGAAGTACACCCGTGAGATCTCACCAGACATCCGCCACAATGCCCGGTTGCTATACTTCAGCTCCAAGTGTGGACGTGCCCTGCTCGAGACCATATACGACAGCCTAACCCTCAAGGAGACCAAAGGGGACTTTATTGCAGGTGTACAGAGGGCAGCTGAGCTGTACCGCTTCATCTTCAGCAACAAGGAGACAGGTGAGCTGTCACACTTCAAGCCATCTCTGGCAAAGGCACAGACCTTCACCTACAAGCTGAATCCAGCCAGGAAACTAGGCTGCTCTATGCGTCATCGCTGACAAACTGTCTCCAGTACTTCGTCAGATGCTTGAGGACCTTCATCAGAAGCTACTTCGTCAGAAGCTTCTTTAGCAGATTTGGCAGAAGCTACTTTGTCAGAAGCTACTTCGTCAGAAGCTTGAGGAACTTCGGCAGATTTGGCAGAAGGCTGTGGCTTCTTCTTAAGAGGCTCCTTCTTAAGATGATACTTTCGCTGAAACTCTTCTCACTGAGGGTCCTTCTCTGGGATTTTGTTAATCTGGTGCATCTCACGGAAGACCCACTTTTCCCATGTGAGCCCACGACTAGCATCATACTTGCGAGCGGGGGGTTTGATGAGGTATCCCTCCCAGTCTTCTTCTGGGAATACCAAAAATGCTTCCAGATCACTGTACAATCTCTCGCGCCCTCTGGCGTTGAAGATGGGCTCAAAAGCCCCGACCCTGAGGTCGTTATGTGCTTTAGACTGGAGGTTATCCAGCAGCTCTCGCTCTTCCTGGCTATGGAGGCTAAATACGTCAGCCCACTTCCAGAGGGTTGGTAGATCTTTGGGTCCGACCCTCGCCCTTTGGAGAGCTAGAATAACAGGACTGTTGGTTGGGGCCACAGGTAGGTTGGGTAGTACCTTGCCCTTGGGGCTGTCAAACTTCTGGTGGAGTATCTGAGTCAGAAGTTCTTTTGTACTACGAGCTGGCACTCCTTCCTCTATGGCGGCCAGTATTTCCGCATCAGATGGAGGTGTGACCTTGGCTCACTCGTGGATAATGTTGATGTCACAAAGCAGTCCTCGGACCCTGTCACAGTGGGACAGTGCACGCCATGGCTGTGATTGTCATGCTGACTTGTCCTGCTGCCTATAGACACTCTGCTGGAGAACTATACCAAACATGGCAGTGGTTTAAAACCTCTATATACCCAGACCTTAAACATGCTACAGTATGTGCAACATCCAGATGGAGCCATTGAACATGCCACATCGCACCACACTGATCCTCGGAAGGACTGCCTGATGGTCATTCGAGCCAGTATACACGATGAGAACCCATTGTCCGCTGCTGGAAAGTACATTGACTTTGCAATCTTGGAACAGATCCACGAAATCAAGAGCATGACACTCGAGTTCAAGCTTCAGAGCACAATAGAACAGACGGTAGAGCTCCCGCAGGTTCTGAACAGGTGGGAGATCGTGCAGAGCAACAGCACCATGGACACCACCTATGTGAATGATAAGTACTGAGTCCTAGGTCCGCTGGCTCGTGGACCAACCTTCTATGCGAAGGGAAAGGGGTACTACGCTGTGGGGTGCAATGAGGGGTTCACGGAATTCGAACTACGGGCAGGTGTCGAGAAGCCTGTGGCAGTTCCACTCTTAACCCTCCTCGAGAACACACATGTGAATCCGGCTGCCATGCAGGATAGGCTGTTCCTCCGGGTGTACAATGAGCTGCTCGCAGATGCGACGATGAATGCTCCAAGACTTCATGTCTGGCATGACGAGAATGGCCAGGAGCTGAAGCAAATGGGTTCCAAACAGCGGATCGTGCATGTGGAGCGAGAACACCAGCAGGTCAAAGCCACAGCTAACCAATGGGTAGAGCTGACATTGCATTGTGGTGCATCAGACTGTGTCGCTGTTGCGGTCCTGCTTTAGAAGGGAGGAGCCATCCAGCAGGTGGATAAGCTAGACGACTTCAAGCTTGTGGTTGCTGGGACCTATGTTCTTGGTGAGGTACGCGAGCTGGCTGATTGCCAACTCTACAGACAGAAAACTAAGTCATATGCACTTCTGCGCCTAACCAGTGGAAGCGATGACCTCGAGTCGGCACTCGAGGGCCATCACCACCTCAGGGGCTGGGACAGCCCACCTAATCAGTGCAACCGGCTCAGCTTCAACATCAGAAACTTTATAGCTGGGAATCCCTCATTAGGTGTGACAGTACTTTACTTTGGCTATGCTAAGGTATGCGTGTCGAACACATCAGGTATTCAGCTTGAGCGTGCGTAGAGCACGACTCCTGTCGTCACAGCTGCAGCTGCCACCACTACTATAAGCTCTGCTGTCTTCTGACCTGTCGATGCTTCATAGTCGACCGTTAGCTCAGATATCTATACAGCCTCGTAGTACTCATCGAGACTCTCAGCTGCCTCTTTGATGCTCTTGATGGCCTGAGCCCGGAGTTGTCGTCGGCGTGCCTCCCTCTGGCACATATGGTCGAGGGCTTTGCTGTACTCAAACTTCTCTTTAGACAGCTTCTCCATCGCCTGGTAATGATGCTCATGCTCGACCTCTGCCGCCTTCTTGTCGGCGAAGCTGAGTCCCCAGTTCGCTAAGGCAAACATGCCCGCATTCAAGATTGTGGATGCCATGCTATAGATTACAGTTTAAAGCTACTATATAGCTGCCCCAGCGACGGATCCCCAGAGCGATGTATGAACCAGAGGCTATGAGGAGGACTATGATGATGAGGATTATGATGCAGGCCAGTACAATATTGGTGGTGAGTATGATGATGTAGAGCCTGAATCCTGCAAGCTAGTACACAGAGCGAAAGGAATATATCGCATTTACATAAAAGGTTCTATAGGGCCGCTGGCAGCAGTTGGGGCTCTGATCACTTTGTTCACAATGAAGGCTGGCGAGACCGTCCACAAGATCGCCAACAATGCTCTCCATGGGGTGGAGAAGATTTCTGAAGCCATACCAGCCATCGCCTCAGGAGTAGGTACGTTCTTCGGAGTCACAGGCCCTTGGCTACCATACGTCGCCATAGTGCTCACGGTCATCTGGGCCGCCGAACATTTAAGCCATACTATATAAGGATGGCATCTCTGTACGACCTGGTCACGTCCCTTAACTTCCGAGGGTTGGTCGATAAACTACTGTTCAGTGAGGATCCAGCAGAGATTAGACACCAGTGTATGGAGGCGTTTGAGGCTGTCTTCAGTGATGGCCGAATGAATGATAGCCATCCGTTCATCTGTTTAGAGTTCGCCCAGGCCGTGTGTGACAGGACGGGAGCGTGCATCAGTGATGAAATCAGGGTGTTCCGTCTTTCTTGACGAACTCTACTATCAGCCTGGCGAATATTACCATGAACCCCTTCAACTACTTGAGGCTGCACATCGCATGGGCTACAACTTCACATTGGAGACAGTTAGCCAGTGGCTCAGCCACCAGGCGATGTGGCAGATATACAGACCTTGTCCATGGCTCATCAGGCATGCCAATTTCGAGGAAACTATCCCGAACAGAGTTCACCAGGCAGATGTTCTATTCCTTCCCCGTGACTCGGTTGGTCGTAAGACCTACAAGTATGCCCTCACCATCGTCGATGTCGCCAGCAGGTACAAGGCGGCAGTGCCGCTCACAGACAAGTCAGCTGGCCAGGTGGTCCAGACATTCCAGTGTGTCTATGAGGCTTCGGAAAATCACCTCCAGTGGCCGGAATTGTTGCAAATGGATGAGGGTAAGGCGTTCAGAGGGGAGACTGCAGCCCTCATGCAGAAACACGGTGTGGTGGTTAGGCAAGGCGAGGTAGGGCATCACCGTACCTAGGCTATCGTTGAGCTGTGGAATCGGACACTGGGAGAGAGACTGTTCCCACACCAATACGCCCAGGAAATGGCCGCGCCGAGTGAACGTTCTAGAGTATGGGTGTGAGGGCTGCCTGCTGTGGTGCGGAGATCCAATACTAGGCTAATCGGGAAGAAGCCAGTACAGGCTATCAGACACTCTGCTGGTCACAGCTCTAGAGGAGCGAACACGGGTGAGGAGTGCCTACTACCTGATGCTCGGGTTCGGTACCTATATGAGCCTGGTGAGCTGTAAGGTGGTCGATGGCGTGCAACAGATCCTAACTGGTCGATAGATGTTCATAGGCTTGACAGGTATGTGGAGGCGGAGGGGCGGCCTACACTGTACTACCTGGCACGCCAGCACAGAGTGCCTAGGCGCCCATTTGTCGTAGAAGAGCTTCAGCTAGTCCCTGCAGACACACAGCTACCACCCCTAGGGTGCTAACATGATACGAGATGGGCTCGGTATGGACACCATCTGGCAGCACATGGCACTTATCACAGTAAGCGGAGAGTTCGAGTTTTTTCTGCTCATACATCACCATACCCGGTTTGCACATGCGTAGGCCTCGGTTTTTAGCTCTGTCCACCCCGCTATGTAGGGCGCTGTAGAACCTCTGCCAAGAGACCTCATTCTGCCACTTTGACATTCCCTTAGCTGAGCACTTACGTGCAGTTGCACTCTCCATGTAGTAGCATTTGGAGCAGAGATTGCTGCCACGAGAGCCTTCGAACTTCCGTCCAGACTATTTGTCCCAAGTTAGCCAGTCCCGCTTATGAGCCTCGTACTCTGCTCGCATCTCAGGGTGAATGACGTCGTCGAGGTTGGAACCGGATATAGCGATATACGCGGAGTCAGTGTCCATCTGCAGGTACTCAAAGCTGCCACGAGCTACGTAGTGATCGAGGAAGTCATAGTAGAACTCCAGCATTCGCAGCTTCACGAATTCATAAACGGCTATCCCCACCTGGAAGGGCCTTCGAATTGTGATTTTCGGCTTGCGACTCTGGAGCTCATATGACTCACCGATCTCCTCGAGATCTTCGAACCATGCACTACGCAGGGCCTTGTCTACCATGCGTTCATCCTTCGTAAAGCTGGTGTTGCTATTGCGTTCTAGGACCTCGATGAGCTTCCCGTAGGCACTGTTGCCGAGGAGTTTGAAGAGATCTGCCAAGAGCGCTTTGCTCTTATCTACATCTCCCGAGTGGTGGGCCTCCGTAACATTCTACATGAACCACTCGAATGGGCACTTGGCCTCATAGTCTATGGTGTGGTATACAGCAGTGATCGCCAGGCCATGGGTTATATACCATTTGAGTGTCGGGGCGTACAGCAGCCGCTTCTTGCCAGAGAGGGCACAGACCAGCTTCTTGGTGGTGGGTCGCTTCCTCCCTGTTCGCCATAGATATGCCAGCATCTCAGACGAGACTGCCTCTCCCGGGATCTCGCGGTTATAGAAGAGAGGAGGCATTTCCTCGAACTTTGCCCACAGAGCCTTTGGGACCTCTATATCCACCTCAGCAAACACAAACCAGCTGTCTGCTAGGAGAGCCTCCTTAAAGCTAGCTACCCCACTGGCACTGGACCAATGGTGCACTGTCTCATAACCACATGGCATCTCTTTGGCCATCGTTGACAGGTGCAGAGCATTTGCGTCATGGCCGAGTAGATTTGGCAAACACGCTCACTCTGGCGGATTCTAGTCACACCAGCCTTGTGGTATCTGGTGAACACGATGCTGGGACCCTCTAACAACAGCACCATTCAGCATCTCATAGGCTTCCTTGCATGGTGAATAGAGGTTAACACCTGGCATGTGCTGAGTGGTTCCACGTAGGAGGTACTGCAGTGACACACCTGAGAGAGACACCGCATCTTTGAGGATGTCTATTTCTCATTCTGTGTAGAACTCCCGCATCCGCTCTAGGGCTTCGATGAATGGACTGACGTCCAGTTTGTTGTAGCATCGCAGCCAGTCGGCGAATGTCCGCATTCCATGCTCACTGATTGTCTGGTTACACTGTTCCCAGGTAGCCACCCTTGAACTTAGATGTCCATGCTGAGTAGTCAGGAAGCCCTGGATAGTTGAGCTTCTCATGTGTGTCAAACCATTCATACGGGAACCAGCTCTTCTGCTGTGTACACCAGTAAGCTTTGACCCATACCTCGTACGAGACTCCTGGGCCGAGGTAGTTCAGCACATCGAGAAACCGTAGCTCAGGTGTTATGGGGAACATGGTCTGACTAGCCTTCTTGGCGACTTTCACTGTACCTGTACTGTCAGTCAGCTCATCGACAAAGTACTTCTTGTTGAGTTTCAGGTCATACCGCCCAGAGTTGAACCCCAGTACAGGCACTTGGTCACACCACTCATTGATCAGTCGCTGCTGTTGCTTTGGGAGCTTGTCCAGATCTGTCGGTATATACTGTGCCCAACCCTTGTCCGGATTAGATGTGCTCGCCGTTGGATCACCAGCATGAACTCTCTGATCAGATTGCAGAGGTGAGTGGGCTCACTCGTGGCGCCATTTAAGGAGCAGCCAACTGACACAGAGATAGGTATGTGAGTACTCTCGATCGTGAGAGTCTCCGTAGGATGAGTCTTGATACCATCTAGGAGTGCTTCGAAGTCGTAAACTATGAAGTGTGGGTATGGCACAGTCCGAACTCGTTTAGGGACACTTGGACTGCGTTTTATACAGCACTCCCACTGTACCACAAGCGTGCATCCAGAGGCTCTCAGCTTCTCCTCTCTCAGGACTGTCTTGTGGTATCTTTGTTCAGCATCCTTACCTCGCTGGTGTTGTGGACACCCGTGCCAGTGACAGCCATGGAACTGGTAAACGGTGTTGGTGGTCGGATCATAACCATCTACGGGAGTTGTTTTGCCGCCTGTACGGTGATCAGCGTGGGATTGAAGATTGCATGCCTGTGTAAACCTCTGCTGACAGTGACTGCAGACTAGTGTATGTGCCAGCTTGGAAATGTTCTTGATGTAGAAGGCGTGGTGGTCCCACACTCCGTTGGTCATGGTGTCATGGTAGTGAGCCGCTTGCCTGATCTGTAGTGCCAGGTGCCCTCTTCGGTTGGTTCATACACGCAAATCCTGATCTTGGCGGAGAACTCTACCTTGTCCAGCTGCTCCAGCGAGGTCTTGCGGACATCAGGTACTGTCACTGTCTTGCCGTAGAACTGTGTGGCAAGCTCTCATGCAGGAGCTGTACTTCTATCAGCTCCCACTCCTCGGTGGACTGCTAGACATCTCCAGAGACACATGTTGTCCCTGTAGGTGTCGAGGGCAGTCATACTCTTCTTCTGTCGTTGCCAGTCTGAGAGGGGGGCCTGTCCCAAGCAGAGGTTGGTCGTCGATGACAGCCCTGACCTCAACGTTGATGGATCAAATGAAAGCCCACTTGGTGTTGGGTCGATCGATATTGTCTGTTTCGAGGCGGGCTTGCTCTCTTGCTGCCACCCAGTCCTGAGCTGCTCCTATCGTGTTCAGCCACGGGCTCCATAGAGCATTCTTGTAGAAGAGCATCACCCTACTATCTTCGATGGGACGGATGCGATAGGTATGGGTGTAGCGGAGGTAGAAGGTGTTCTGGACAGTCTGCTGGATATTTTGCATGATCTGGTCTGTGACATCTCCCTCTAGACCTCTGAAAAATGTCCAGTGTACTTACCGGTGTCCTCTATCCTCTGTCTCCCTTTCGCCGAGACGCTGGTCGAGAATGTGTTCACCTTATCGCCTTATGCTCCGGGCTAAGGATTCAGCCCTCGGCCCCCTCATCACTCACTTACTGATCCTGCATAGGGGAGGTAAGTGCTCCAGTGGATGGTCCGCCATCCGCCTCACTACAGTCTTGGCTCGTAAGCTAGCAGTCACCTCCTCGTCCAACTGATGAAGCTCACGTATCCACTGCGCTTTGTTGTGGGGATTCCAAGGATCATCTTTGGTAAGCGCTGGAAACCTTCCCGTCTTCATCGCTCGGGAGAGTCGCTTCTGCAACTCCTCAGCACGGGCCTGTCTGATCATCTGGAGCACGTCGGCTTTCTTGACCTTAGAGTAGCCTCTAAGGGCAAATTGCTTTGCAATAGTGCGAAGCTGTGCAACGGTAATCATGGTTTATATCCCTGTGGATGCCTGTCTCTAAATGGACGTTCAGACCCTATTATGTGTGGTGCTGGCGATCAGTACCTGTGGGGGGGGGGGGGTCCGTCGTGTCGATCCGATAGTGGATGCGTATATCCCTGTGGATTCCTGTCTCTAAATGGGTGTTCAGACCCTATTATGTGTAGTGCTGGCGATCAGTACCTGTGGGGGGCCCGTCGTGTCGATGTGATAGTAGATGCGTATATCCCTGTGGATGCCTGTCTCTAAATGGGGCCGTTCAGACCCTATTATGTGCGGTGCTGGCGATCAGTACCTGTGGGGGGGGGGGGGTCTGTCGTGTCGATGTGATAGGGGATGCGTATATCCCTGTGGATGCCTGTCTCTAAATGGGCGTTCAGACCCTATTATGTGTGGTGCTGGCGATCAGTACCTGTGGGAGGGGGGGGGGTGGTCCGTCGTGTCGATGTTATAGGGGATGCTTGTCTCTAAATGGGCGTTTAGATGTGTGTGGGGGCGCTCAGGCCCATTGTGTGTAATATTGTTTGTAGATGGGCGTTTACACGTAGTTGAGTGTTTACACGTAATGTATGGTTGTGTGTTCACACATGGTATACCATTATCGATGCTGTGTCTAATTGGGTGTTAATGCATAGCAGGTGGGCTAAGCTACTATTCTTGACTTTGGCCCAGTCGAGGGTCTGTGGTCTGCAATCATGGGTTTTATGTGACTGTGCGGGTAAAGAGTAATTGTAGACATGGAATCACGTGATCATGTAGCACCGATCGGCCGGATGGGTATGGGCCGTCCCATCTAGGCTGGGTATGGGACGACCACTCCGGGTGCGAGGAAGCATTCCCCTGGATAGGATAGTACACGTGTATAAAGCCCTATGAGAGAGGTATGGCTAAGTCCGTAAGAACGCGTAGCACGCATACGCATGCATCAGATCCACGTGTCAGTATTATGAGAGAGTGTATGCTTATATTGTACCGAGGAATCACTTCATTCTCAGCGTTCTTGGGATCGATCAGGACCGGAATGAAGCGAGAATTTCAAAACTGTTTACCATTTTAAAATCGGATCAGAAATGGCCGAGTTATCCACAAATGCTAATAGTGAGATTTGAACCTGTGATTTTAAGTTAGCTAATAACACAAAACGAGGATCCAACGCATTAACTACCTCGACCATGTATGCATTAGTAATTATAGCTGATAAGTTATGTGTTCTCATTGCTGTATTTCTGCGCTTATCAGTCCCTCTAGATCTTGACGTCACTTCGAGATAACGTATATATTATAGACTGTAATTTTGTAGTTACCAGTGTGTTATTGATCTGTTTGCTATTATTGCACAACAATTAGTATCATTATTTGTAATCTAATTATCGGTTCTCCGTTGGCTCAGTTGATAACAGCGCTGAATTCTAATTAAAAAAACCATGGTTCAAATCTCTCAAAAGTAAAAAGTAAAAAGATGGTGGTACCAAGTCGACGGTACGAAAAATAGGAGCAACGGAGAACCACCAAAAAACCCTGCAGAGAGAGAGAGAGAGAGAGAGAGAGAGAGATAAAAGCGGGGGTTCTCCCAAAGAGGTGGGGCGCGGGAGTTTTATAGTTTTTTTAGTTTTTTTAGTTGTATTTTTGGTTTCATGACAGTATTACTCTTTACCCGTTACCGAGCACGTCAAGACCTTGTCTCTAAATGGGCGTTCAGACCTTATACTACCATGCAGCGATTCGGCGATCCTTGGTGCCCCACCCCCCCCCCCCCCTTCTCAACAACCTATGCCCCAGGGATTGAGAGGGCAGTGGAGGCCACGGATCGCCGAACGGCGGCCAGTTGAGGAAGGTGGTATCATTTTAATTCCGACACTACTACTCAGGCAAGTACGTACGCGCATACACACGAACGAACGAATGAACGAACGCGCAAGTACGCACACACGTTTGCAAATACGCACACACGCGCGCACGCGTATGCACATCTTGTGGCACATATATCCGCTTTGCATCCAATAATCGCATCCGTTTGATATGAGGGTTTTTTGTCGTATCCGATAAACACTGACACATATTTCCGTTTCTCGCCATGGAGTCATCAAGTGATCAGAAATTTGTCATGCTTCTAGCTTTCATGTTCTTCGAAACAAGAAACAATTCTATGCTGCCGTACCAGTAATTCTACTGGACAGAACAGCGTAAAGAGATGCAGCCATGAGACATTCAAAAGGATTTTGTAAACATAACACCTTCGCGGTATTCCGTCTAAGAAACACCCCGTTTAGGGCTGTAGTGAGAAACATTGTAACTGACGTGCAAGAGCAATGTGGATAATCACTTGTAGGTCTGAAAACATCTAAACTGAGTAAGAAAAAATTTGACGATGTAATGTGTAAGAGGTTAGAACAAGCGAACACATGTGTTGCCACGTGAAAGACCAGCAAGATAATTATATGGCGATTAAATTCGTATGTCATCAAACGAGTCTGATGTACCACCGACCGATATGTGCACATGCTATTTGCCAACGGTTGCCCTAATTACAAAAATTTGTTTTACATGAACTTACAATGTCTGTATCCCGTGCACTGTTCAAAGATGACGGAGTAATGAGGAAGGACATAAAACGGATATGGCTAAGCATATACCTGAGATGGATACAGAAATCACTTCAGAGACAGTTGTAAGAGCAACGAGAGTTTTTTAGGGATGTGACCTTCTGCATAAACTCTATTTGGCCAAGACTGAAAATATGAATGTTCTCTGTGATGTATATGTGTCTGCTATTGTATCTTAAGGGCCAAATGGGTTTCACCTTCGTTTTGATTTCTAAATGTTGTGCTGTGCATTTTGAGACACAAGTCAGAGATAGAGAAATGGAAATTTTCCCCATATTGTAACCCCAACCCATGTAATTCTGAGACTATAACACCACACACCAAATAACCCCCGATATATTTCAAGGAGAATTCATGAAAGAAGTCATCAATGTAAAGCTACCTGACTTTTCTCTGAGACTTACTAAAAAAAGTCCCTGCCATTGCCTTGACATTGAAAATTCCTGGATATCTTCACTGACACTCGGAACCATGCCATCTGTCGGACGAGGCAAGGGAATTGCTCATTCGCTTCATTAAGTTCATTTTATTATCACCAATACCGCGGCATCAACATGCAGTCTATGAAGTAGTACCAATGTACCACGGAGCGACATCTCTTACAATTGTTGCATGGCTTAGTAGAAAATCGCAGACTGTAGGTGCGACAATCTGTAGCAATCTTTTACGGATTTATCATGCGTACCTAGCTTTTAAGGAGAAATTATCCATCACGAGTTTCAAATAACGTATGAACTACTATCTAATATCTATGCGCACGCATGTGGACGCACGAACGGACGCGCGCACACGCATGCACGCACACACACCAGCGCCTCACTAAGCTTTTCACTACACCAAAGACAGAACTTAGCCTGCCCTCTTCTTGTTTTCAGTATATGGGTGAAGCGGTGATAGACTGTGCTCGTGCTGCTATACCCAGTCTGACCCCTGAAAGCGTGACAGCGTTCGCGAAAATGTATGACTGGGTCTGTGAGCAGATGAAGGATGGAATGATCCGCCATGCCGATATACCAACCAGGGTATAGCATCCGCTCAAACTTATGCGCTCATTTACGTTATCTTATATTATCATTAAACAATCTGAAGTTCTGAACAGGTTCTCTGCCTATGTTGTTTATATTATTATATCTGTCTCAGCGTATGCAAATCCGGACGGATCAGCAAGGTCCTGGTAGATCTATAGATAATGGTTTGAACCATAGTCTACCCAAGCAATCACTTCTACTACAGCACAGTTACTGAAACATGAGCTATATAAATCGTCATGATCTGTAGCAGATGGATCAATCCAGTTTTGCTATGCATCGCCCATTCTTAGCTAAGTTCCATCCACGCTTTGCCCGTGGTTGGGATCAATCGGACACTGAACTCCCTGAACCTCAATTTCCAGAAAAATATATAGCTAAGCTGTTGAATATTTTGAAAATAATTTGACTGGGCGCTCTTGCTGCCATAGTGCCTATGGCAGCAACACCGCCCAGTCAAAATAGTTTCAAAATATTCAACAGAATGTTTATTAAATAGTAAAGACATGCAATTCGTACAACAACGCATAGCCGTCTTCAGTTATGCGTTCTCAACGTACTTATCGACGTCATTCGTAACGTCACTCATTATGATGTCATTATACACGTCGTGTGGTTGGTTATGACGTCATAGGATGGGTTGATAAAGTGGAAAGGTCTATTGTTTGTGGTGAGAGCGGTATCAGCTGAATATCTCAGATTGTTGATCATGCTTCCAGCAAACTGAATGAAGTCCACATTCAAAGCCACCTATAGCACCCCCCTCCCACACCCCCAACACACCGCATGCTTTACTCGGCATATAAGTTAAACAGTGCTGGTGAGAGGATACGATCTTATGTGACCCCCTTCTCCAATGTGAATGGACGTTTCCGTTTATCCATCAACCATATACCGTCATAATAAACTACGTGACGTGTAGGATGTTGTCATAATCAATAACGTCATAAATCAGTACATCACGAACGCATAATTGATGACAGACTAAGGGTTCTTGTACGAGTTGTATGTCTACTATTTAATAAACACGCTGTTGATTATTTCGAAACTAATTTGACTGGGTGCCGTTGCTGCCATAGGCAGCAAGTTTCCGCCATAGGCAGCAACGGCATCCAGTCAAATTAGTTTCAAAATAATACACAGCTTACCTGTATACCGTCCTGGAAATTGATAGCCAGGGAGTTCAGGGATCGATCGATCCCAACACGGGCGAAGTGTGCGTGGAGATTAGCAAGGAATGGGCAGGCATAGCTAAAACTGGATTCCAGTTCAAGTTCAAGTTCAATATTATTTATTTCACGATTTATGTACATGTAAACACATATTGGTCTGGTCAGTCCCGATAAAGTGTCCTTCAGAGTTGTGTGCAGTAAGTGGTGGTGTGTAGTCAGTAACTCTCAGGGCTTGGGCTGCCCGAAACATTTTGTGACAGCCATCTGTGGCAGTGATTTCATCTGCTAGGGAGTCTGTCTGTTGAATAGCAAGATCTTTTAAGCGTTCGCTAATGTTGCGCAGAATAATATTGCGCTCCCGGCGTAATTTGATGCGGTCTCCACTTTGGCCACTTTGATAGATGCGCAGCCGTAACGCTTTCTGCTCTGCTGACAGTTTTACTACTAGAGGGTCGTCAGTATACCTAGTTTGGTTGTTTTTAAGAACACCTATGGTGCTGGTAGCTGATGATTTCATAGATAATTCTATAGATTTCAGTATTTTGGTTAGGGCTTCGTTTGGATCGGAGCTGACATCGATGTTAGCTATCTGCTCCCCGAGGGCTTTTTTGTGTGACATTTGAGTGTCAGTATCGCTGATGAGCTTGGGTAGGTTGTAAGTGACTCTACCCTCTTGCCTGGTATGGTGTTTATATATTAGGTAGAGAACCTTCATCTGAAGGCGTGTAATGACTAGCTTATAGTCAGAATTGATGTCTGTGCCTCCATACGAACGAGCGTTCCGGAGTAAGGGGGTTGCTTCTGTCTTGCATAGAATGAAGCCTATTTGGTTGAAGACAGCTGTTGTAGCCTTATAACCTTTTGGGGCTTTGCGATCAGTAATGTGTCCAGTCCATGTTGTCCGGTGACGGCATGGGTGTTTGAAAGCCATATTTGTGACAAATAGGTCATTGGAACTAAGGAATGCCACCAGTGCATTTCCATTGCTGTTGCGTGTGCTCTCTCCATATGATCCCATGCATAAGACAAGTTCTGAACTTTTGTCCGCAATTCCGAGTTTACCCAGCTTGAAGTTGAAATCTCCACACACAAACAGTTTCCATCTAGCTGGGATTGTAATGACGGAGCTCAGTTCTGCATAGAAGGAATCTAATATTGCTGGATTCTCTTTGGCTTTTTCGGTAGTTCGGCCGTATGCGTTGACAATTCGGCACTTAGCGATGGTGTGTTTTCGCGTAGATATGGCCAGGTCGATGAATGCAACGCAATCACTGACGTATCAAAAACGAATGACATGATCCAAGATTACGAAGCCTAAGCCCCGGTATGTGGCCTGTTTTTGCTCCATAAGCACTAGCTTATGGCCTGTCTGTAGTTGCTGCTCTGAGTGTTTAGCTACCTTAGTCTCTTGAATGCATGCAATATCGATGTTATAGTGTTCACAGTCTGCACTTACGGTTTGCCTCTTTGATGTTGTACTCAGACCGCGGACATTCCACGTAGCTATGGTAAGCTCCTGGGAAGATTGCGTCATTCAAGAATGTCGAGCACAGTTTCTTGTTTGAAGAAGAGTAGACATAATCAGAGTTGCCTCTGTATGCGGATGTCAGCCCACAATCCTTGATGACTTAGTTTCCCAACAAAGTTGGTACTTACGGAGGAGACCGGCGTGAAGGTGTCATCTTTCTCCTCTGTACACAACTCTGAAGGACACTTTTATCGGGACTGACCAGGGAAAAGTCGAGGCGATGCGAGAATGGTTCAAGGAGCAATTCACTGACAACGATGATGAGCCCTTGTACCCGTTCTCAGGAGACCCCAGGCCATTATTAACACCAATTAATCCAGCATAAATTGAGAAGGCACTTAAAACCCTGAAAAATGTACGTGCTTCTGGACCTGATGGTATGAGCAATGAATTATTCAAATATGCAAGTGACATTATCTCAAAACCGATCATGCACCTAATCAATTCAGCTTTTATGCACCACCTTCCCAGCGACGTTGTAGGCCAAGGCACCGTTATCGCACTACCCAAGCCCAAGAAGCCACCTGGGCCCCCAGCCAATCTGCGGCCCATTGTGCTCCTCAACAACACACGGAAAATCCTATCCAATGTTACTCCAGGCCGCATACGAGACAAGATCGATTACTTCACCAACGTGGACGCAGCTGCGCAGCCATTATAACGACTCAACGCATGCTTGTGTCGGTAGTCATGTCCAAACACTGGGACTGCCACAAAATGGGCATTGACATGTCACGAGCCTTAGACACAATTAAACGCTCAAAGATCCTTGATGTACTACACCAGGCCAGTTGCAATGAATATGAGCTACAACGAGTGAGACTATTGCTTGCAGACACCAAGCTGAGAGTACGAGTCAAGTCAGTAAAGTCTGTAGAGTTTGAGACATCAATCGGCTCCCCACATGGAGATGGTCTATTTCCGGTGCTTTTCACCTGCTACCTTGCTGCCGCATTGAAATCTGTGCGGAAAGGTTCCACAAGACCAAACCCCCCAGTGTCAATACTGGGCATGCTGCTAGAGATGGAATATGCCGACGATGTGGACTTCATAGCCGAGGAAATGAAACCCATTGACGAACTTCTCCCAATAGCTGCAAGAAAACTAAATATTGAGAATCTCTTTATGAATGAATCCAAAACAGAGTTCACCCACATATACCTATCGACAAAGCACGAAACTATAGAAAATGACGACCCACTTCGTGGTGGCGAACCATGGAGGAAAAGTAAAATCCTGGGCTCACTGCGTTGCATTACTGCTGACATTTCTGCACGCTGCGTCATGGGAACATGGCTTTCCAGTCCTCTGGAAGCTATGGATTCGTAGATCAAAGATGCCCTTGATAAAGAGGCTACGTTTATACAATGCAACCTGCTTATCCTTGATGCTGTTTAACTGTAACAGCTGGGCAGCTCCAAAGGCAGCTCTAGACAAACTCGATGCCTGCCACCGCAAACAGCGATGCACCATCGCTGGACACCGATGGCTTTACGTTGCCGCTATCTGTAAAGGTCGCCCAACAAAGAGGGTCCATGTTTGGCCATGTTCTAAGGATGCCAGAAGAGACACCAGCACAGAGAGCCTTGGAATTCGCCCTACTCGGAGCCAGTAAATACAAAGCCAGGAGAGGACGCCATTGCATAAATTTACTAAGCGTGCTACGAGGTGACCTCAAGAAAGCAGGACTCTGTACACTCAAGTCAAGCATGAACCTAAGGAAGCTAAGGATTTCGGCTGAGGACAAGACACAGTGGGCAAAAGCGAAGAATGACTGATTGCAGCTGTAGGATGTTTATACTACTACAGCCGCAGATTACAGTAATCATCAAACAAATATTACAGGCAGTCCATCCAAGTCAATGCCTATAAAGTGATGGACCCCTTACAGATATACATCGCACTACATTGCAAACAAGAGACACACAAAGAGGACAACAATAAAAAGCATTCACATAACTTACAATACATAAAAATACATATGAGGAAATTAACATGTCCTGTTTGCGGTAAAACATGTTCGGGTGGGGGTGGCGTGGGGGTGTTATGGAAGGGGGGGGGGGTCTTGATGTGCTCGCCATGGTTGATTATACTACATATCATACCATATTTATGTATCATCTTTAATGCTTAGGCAAGACCAATTTTATGTTTCGCCCTACGTATATTCCCAGCCAAAGGGCGCGATCGGAGATGGGAAATTAGTTTTTTCTAAAACAATGCACAATTTGAGGCTCAGATGTTTTAAAGCTATTAATCCTTTCCTCATGTTAGTTGTCACGATTGATCCAGAAAATTAAGCACAGTTTTCTCAGTGAGCATCTATTTGCAGGGATTCCAGTAGTAAATCTTTGAAAATAGTCTTCTGTTGGCGTGGGAATGTACTTTTCTCATGACTATTGCAAAGCCATTTTGCCCGGCTTGACCATTAAACTGTTAACACAGCTGGAAGAACAAAGAGTGAGAGAAAATTCTAAAGAATTCCGAGTCTAGATCTGGAAAAATTAAATTAGGAGGGGTTTTTGTACAGCATAAAACTAATTGGTCTGGCCTTATGCTATAAGTAAGATTAGTATTATTGTGATCATCAACATAATCATTAATTAATTAATCAAATAATTAATTAATTAATTAATTAATTAATTAATTAAATAAAAACGTTGTTGTTGTTGTTGTTGTTGTTGTTGCTGTCGTCGTTATTATTATTATTATTATTATTATTATTATTATTATTATTATTATTATTATTATTATTATTATTACTATTATTATTGTTGTTGTTGTTGTTGTTGTTGTTGTTGTTGTTGTTGTTGTTGTTGTTGTTGTTGTTGTTGTTGTTGTTGTTGTTAAAATCACCATGTTAATTATAGCAAACTGTCCATAATTATTATCAGAGACATAATTATGTACACCATGAACATTATTAATTTAATGTGTGTTTTGACTGGATGCATCTGCCCTGTAACAGCCATGGTGGTCTTTGCACCATAGCCCTTGGAATACCGTTGATCGGGTATTAGGATTTTGTCACTAATTAGGAGATAAGAATAGGTGTCCATTTTGGCTACAATGCCGGCTGGCCTCATGGCGGGCGTGTCTTCTCTGTCTATGTTTGGCAGCATTGTTACCAAAATGTACCCCTGTTTTGGTGAATATTGGGTTGATGTTGGGGACTTGCAGTGTGCCAAGGGTTATTTCAATAGTTTCCTGTTAAAAGGTTCTTTACAGTTTTCTTGTATGAGTTCTTAGTTAAAATTTGTTTGCGAATGTTTGCATCTGTATTATTCCATAATTTTATTGCCTGTGTGGGTTTTTTGGCATGGATGTTCGCGTATGGCAGTGGCTCATATAAAGGTTTCGTTTTGTTCGAGTTTTATATGAATGTATTTCAGTGTTGTTCTTGAAGAGATTTGATAGTGGTGTCGGTAGGTTGTCGTTGTGGTAGTCTTTATTGGTCATCGACTGGGCATATTCTTTGAATTCACCTGCCTTTACGAGCGCGCATCAATCCTGGCCAACTACGGAGCTAAATGACAAGGGAAAGCATCCGTAATATAATGCCAATAGAAGGATACATTTCTAGCCATCCCAGCTCTTTTCTAACTAAGTTCCGCCCACGTTGTACGTGTGGAACTAGATTTAAATACTTTGACCCGTGAATTCCCAGAAACCCAATTTCAAGGTAAACATACAGGTAGGGTGTTGAATATTTTCACGCTAATTTGAATGGAAGCTGCTGCTGCCTATGGCTAAGACATACAATTCGTACACTTTCGTGACGGACTTCTTAATTTTCGTGAATGAGCTACGTCATTTTGATTGTGACGCCAACTGACACGTGCTAAATGTTATGGTGACGTCTGGTACTTGAGTAACAGATCCTGATGCCGTTTTATAAACATCATTATAGATTTTCTCGCATAAGCCTGTAGGTCGGTATATCTGTCTGCCTGCCTGTTTGTTAAATTTGATAAATGCCACAACATTAGCCGCACGTGTTTGAAATAATTTAAAGTGCTGATACTGAAAGCTGTTGCTCTGTAAGACAGCAATACACTTCAGCCACATCTTGTACAAATGGCAACAGGAAATTTATATCAGATTACTTTCACAATACGTGAAAAACCCCCATCCAGTATAATACATTCCATGAAACTAAGGTGCTAAGATTTTAAGACAACCATATCCAAACAGTGCAGAATCTTGTAACATGTATTGCCCCTCGGCAATGCCAATCATGTACCTACCACCAACATCAGCAGACCACCCATGACCTCATGTCATGGCTGAATACTATTAATTGCATATCGTAGCATTAACCGCGTACAGTCTGCTCGGATCAAAAGGTATTGTAATTGATTATTTCAAGGTTGGGATGAAGTAAACAGATTACGGTCACATATGTTTCAGGGGAGGTATGGATAAAATTGCGTCCAATAAAGGAGCCCATTTCTAACGGTGCCACACCCATTCCTATCCAAGCCCCGCCCATTCCTATCCAAGCCCCGCCCATTCCTAACTAAGCCCCGCCCACCTTTTAAGCGTGTTGGAATAGATTTGAAACTTTGAAACATGAATTCACAGAAATTAAATTTACAGGTAGCTATACTGGTACGGTGTTTATTTAATTGTAAATTCATCAGCGAAAATGCAATTCCGACAATTTGGTGACAGACCTTTCAATTTTTGTGGTTAGCATGGTTTCCATCGTGAAAAAGACGTGATACTTATTTTAACATGGCATGGGTTTCATGTTTGCCAGTCTGATCCATTGTACGCGTGTGCGTTTAAAAAACTTATACAGGGGAACCGCGACTGCAAACTGCGGTAGGGCGTTGGTCTGTATCTGGATTCTGACTGCTGAAGATCATTAACATCTAGTTGATCTCTTTTGAGCATCTGGCTCTGATGTATGTTGACAAGCATGTCTATGTAAATAATTTGTAGTGCGAAATTTTATCTGCTCTTTGACTAAGCTTTATCGCCACGATTTTTTGGGAAATCCCAGATCTATGGTGGTGAATGAAGGCGATTGTCTATCTTCCGTCAGATGCCCAAGGCGGATGTCATAATACCTCCCAAAATATCCAAGGAACAATTTCTATCACAGCTGTTATCACACACCTGCCAACCCAGAGTACAAGCCATCAATAGTTTCAGGTAAAGGCCGGTGATTTTCATCAGTTTGGCAGCATTTCAGTAATTCTGGAGTAATTAAAAAGCAAAGTACAACCATGATATACGACTCATATTATCACGGAAACACCTTACAATGAAAGCTTAGCACCTCTCAGAAAATACTTACTGTCTAGTATAGCTTCAAATGATATAGAATTTTCAGCAAAATGTGGATATATGCGTTTACTTTTCACTTGCTTCATATGATTTTATCAGTACAAATTTACATCCATCTCGGCTTGTTAGGTACTGGGTAGGCAAATGCCTTTTTCTCATTCGCTCAACAAAAAATAACAACATGGAACCAGTCACTGCGTGTAATCTGTTGTGTAGTTCCAGCAATCGCCAAATCATGCGCATGAATATGATCTGCGTTGCCACATTAAATACGATTTTCTACTAAATACATGAGTGAAATACATCATTAACGTATTGTAAATCCTAAATAATACACACAACCACCAGCATCTTTCGGGAATGAAAGTTAGGCTTAGCTTATGATCTGTTCAAACTGTGCCAGCATTTTGCAAGTCATTGAAGTTCACACATGCGCATAGCGTTGTAAAACTAATCGTAAACCAACCTCAGATTCGGGAAAGCATTATGGGCCGGATGTCAAATGCGATTTTAAGGGTAACCGTGCAATAGCGTCCACACGGCATTTGTGTGCAGTTTTTGTATCTTTAATACCTGTTATTATGAAGCCTGACTAATGGCATTGTGGCACGTTTGAGCATTTAAATAAGCCACGTTCCTATAAATTATGCGAAAAATCATAAATACATCTTTTGTTTAATATCTTTGTAAGTATTAATGATAATTTCATAAATGCGACGTCTATTCCTGTTGTAAGGGATTGCGATCAGGTTGATCGTACTATGAACGTTGCCATATGAATAGTTTATTTAAAAATATACAGAAAATTAGTAAATTTTTGAATTTTTAAGATCGCCTTTTAACCAAATTTATTTTACAGTATCTGTGCGAAATATCTATGCACTCGTGAGTTTATGCCCATGACCATATTTTAACATATTTTAACAGACATTTTACAGCATATAAAAATTGTATTTTAATAATAGTCAGCAGTTTGAAAATAATAAATCAACCCAGGATCTTTTCAGAAACTCACATACTTGTATTGCTGTTTAATTCACATACACATTTTATCACATTTTAATTACTTGGATTACAAAAGTGTCGAGATATTGATCCGAGTTACCATATGAAGCATGAGCTGGTGCCAGTGCCCATCTACATTTTTGATGCATAAAGCAACTTGTGAATCACAACAGCCAAGTCTGTGCCTAAAGCCAAAATTAATGTCTATGTTTCGTCTATGCTATGCCAGGTTCCAGAGGTTAGCATCATTGGCAGATGTGCTATCCTATGGGTAATCGGTTGACCTAATAAAGGAACTGTTAAATTTTTTCTACAAAGATCTTATGCAATTACATATTTCAGAAGTCAGACAAGGGCGATGTTTATCTGGTCTTCGATACAGACAGTGGTTATAATATCAAAGGTGGAACAAGTTGGCGCCACATGCAGTCACAGTTTCAACTTCCCACCTGTGTATGCTCATTTTGCGCAGGCACACCTGACCAACTGATAATTTGTTCCGGAGAATAGGGTACTCCATCTTCCATGTTCCGTGGGATCACCGGGATTAGGAATCTGTTTGTGTTATCCGATTTTCATCCATAGCCTACTGCATTGAGAAGGCGTGGATCTCCACTCAGAGCACTGTACCGTCGAGCGAGTTTATGGTATGCTCTGCGAACGTTGTGCTCAAATGCCTCAGTTTTGGGGACAAACTACATAACTCTGGTGCCCCAGTTGTTTACCCAGTCTTCTGCGCCCATTGCCACTTGCAGCACTCCGTAATGGTGCCTTGATGCCGTAGCATGAAACCTGCTGCTTGCTTTGTGACTTTGACAATATCTACCGTTAGATGGCCGACCTGATCCTATGTATAGCTTAGAGCCACAATGATTGCTGCTGTCTTGCCAACTCCGTCTGCCACTGCCACTGAATCACAACCAGCTAAAGCATGGATTGGCAAGATACCAGGTTATAATGACCATAGCATTTCTGTGAGCGGTTTCCTTCACGTCAATGCACGAACGGCCTTGGATTACTGACTGAATTGTCATGGAGGCCTGGAGCTTATCGCATGATTAGAAGAAGAGCTTTAAAGCAACCACGTTCGTGTCATCACAGAACTCGTGATTCTGGATCTTTCTCCCCAAGCTGGACGGCTTGTTGTGTAATGACTGTATTCGCTTCTTCGTGTGTCGAAGCAAGATACAGGTGCGGGATCTTGCGTAGCTTAGCTACACGTGTGGATACTGTGTTGTCCCTCAATAACTATCAACTTGTGATATTGCAGTACATTCTGTAGGAACACTTCCACCAATTAGGATCTGCTCGAATGAGTGAGTTCAGCTCTGCCTTGTTGGCGAAGTTCTTGAGCACCCCATTCCGAGCTGGCAGATGGGGCTTTAAGATCAATATGGTGGACACGGCTAGTGGTTGATCAAGCATACCTTATGCTTTGGCTGAGTCACGATATTGGTCGACACGCAGATGCACATCAGCTTCAGCTAACCGCATGGAGCCACGCATTGAAGCCCGATATGAACGTGTCAATAGTGCCATGAACTGGCCAGTCCGCTGCTTAAGTAACAGCCTACGCATACATCACGATAGCTGCTGGAGTTATGGTTAAGTATTGTGACACTTTCACTTAGATATGTTTCTTCAACGCTGAGTTTCCAGTAGCGACCCACATCAGGCCATCAACATGGAACACCGATGGTGGATAAGCGGTCAACTCCGTGATGAACACTTGTTGCCGGTCGAGGATGCATCGACTTCCCAGGTTGCCAACCCCTGATGGTAGATCACCTCGATCTTTGCCAGTGACAGTATTCTCTCCGACTATATGAGATGTTTCCTCTTTGCAGCGAAGGTGACCACTTGTTTTAAAAGTGAGACGTAAAAGCCTTGATCCATTAAACTGAACCGGAGTCTCTGTTCCGATATGCATGGCCTTGTCAACTGACAATTGGTTGAGCTAGTTGGCCACTCGAGATGGTGAGCAGGCATCCTGCCAACTGGGGATCGTTTTCGCGACTGAATTGGTTCGTGCAACCACGGACCCAGGAAACAGGAACCACTGACCACGAACCAGAAATGCCAAAACAGCATTTATGTAAATTGACGAGGCTTGCCGATTGCAATTTCGTGGCATGTTCTGAACCCACAACCATTCTAAATTGCGTTAATTTTAGCAATTAGTTTGATAGTAATTCGATTTAGACTTTAGTTTCAGTCTATGTAAATCGCAGACGACCACATACACTAAAATATTGATGAGAACACATCATTCAAATAAGTCGTAAAATTTAGCTAGGCACCACCATCTTGAAATTTACGAACAAGTAACCAATGGCAACAACGAACCAAGTCAGTAAATCTTCAACTTCCGGAACACCAAAACGCACGAACCATTGACTGCGTCAGTCAACCATGCACTGACTGCGTCGGTTAAGAAAACGAGCCCCTATTTATCTGGATCCTTTGTGTCAATTCGTGACTCTAGAGCTGAGTGTAGTGAGTATCGATCATATCTGTCTCGCGACTTGCAGACTCCTCCTTGTGTGCGATTTGCACATTCTCTTTGCCCCAGACATCTTCTTGAGGCCCCGAGTGAAGGACATGCTCACATCCATACTGTGCACCAACGTCGCCATTGTGTGAGTTTTACGATGATTTTGTAGTTTCTATGGTGAATTTGAGAGTCTTGAAATTACGTCATTGAGGGGGGGGGGGGTGCTGTGGAATGTTAAAATAACTTCAGAATCGGATTCCCCACCCTCGAAAACATACCGATAGATGCATACATCTCATCATTCCACTTTACTTAGAACAGAATTTATGACAAAATCTAGATTTCGGTCCTTGACGGCCATCTTGAACTCCAAAAAAGCCAAGTATGTGACCATCGGCCAGCCAACCAAATTTTCGCTTAGACACCAAGTACTATAGAAAAAGACCCCAAAACCAGATTGTAAACAGACATCAATGAGGTGGGGGTGGGGGTGGTGGCTGTGGGATGTTAAAATAACTTCAGAATCTGATTCCCCACCCTCGAAAACATACTGATAGATGCCTACATCTCATCATTCTACTTTAGTTAGAACAGAATTTATGACAAAATCTAGATTTCGGTCCTTGGCGGCCATCTTGAACTCTGAAAAAGCCAAGTTGGTGACCATCGGCCGGCCAACCAAATTTTCACTTAGACACCAAGTACTATAGAAAAAGACCCCAAAACCTGATCGTAAACAGACGTTGCAAGCCTTTCTAGAATCATAATGTTCTGTTACCGGAATACCAGTATTGCTGATGATGATGCTGAAGAAGACAATAATAATAATAATAATAATAATAATAATAATAATAATAATAATAATAATAATAATAATAATAATAATAATAATAATAATAATAATAATAATAACTGTACTAAATTGCTTTCGACTAAATAATGTAACGTATAAGAGATTTTTCCATTATTCTCATAACATTTCAATCACCTTTGCATAATTTCCGTAAAATTTAAATTTAAAAAATCCTAAAATGGACAAGGTGTCAATAAACAGATTTTATATTGGTAGGTATTCAATATACAGAAACTGCACAAAAACGTCGCGCGGACGTGATTGCGCACTTTTCTGTCACCCCACATTAACCTGGTTCCTTGACTCGTTTGCTGGAGGCACTGGTCCGCACAGTGCATATGCACAGGTAAAACAGATACCCATCCAAACAGAGTATGTGTAACAGTCTAATGCGGGATTCTAACATACTCGCTCTCCCGGCCCTCCATTTTTTAAGTTATAGCTTTGATAAATTCAAAGCCGTAAACCTAATTGTTAAATATCAAGTAGTGTCACATAGGAAGCACTCGCTAGACATTCTATAGTAACAGTTTAATGTTAATGTAATCCATATTATCGCTACAGATTGTCATACGACATATGATATCCTACAGAGGGTTATCCAGTCACAGATTTGATGGCGTGGCCCGGACCACCTCTTTTGTTCCAAGAGATTTCCGCAGTAGCTGGACATTTTTGCCGTTTCAATTTGCAATGGCTTGTAGATGCTTTCGGTGACATGCATCACGTTTTTCAATAGGGCCTTTGGAGCTGCCCAGCTGTTGCAATTACATAAGATTATGGAAACCCATGTAGCGCCATGTAGTTGCATTTCTGATTTTTATTTGCATTTTAGAACCACGAATCCACACCTTCCAAACGGATTGGAAGGCAATATTTCCTGTTGCACGACGAAATCCAATGTCGGTAGAGCTGGAGATGAGGGAATCCAAGATTCTACTCTTCTCAGTTTCTCAGTGTCCCGATGGTAGTGGGGGTGGTAGCATGTCAAGTAGTGTATTAAGAGGACATATTTCCTCCTCAATAAACTCAACATCATCTGCGTACTCCATCTTTAGTGGCATACCTATCAATGGGATTGGAGGGTTTGGTCTTGTACAGTGTTCTCCAACAGATGATAGTGCTGTAGCGAGATAGCAAGTAAAAATCCCTGGTGATAGAATATCACCTGGTTGCGACTCTATTGATGTTTTAAACTATACAGGAAGCCTCGCTTTGACGCGAACATTTAATTTTGTGTTTGTCACTAAGAGTCTTACTAGGCGTAGTTCTTCACAATCGCAGCCGGCTTGATGAAAAAGTTGAAGGATCTGTGGTCTATTGATTGCAGCAAATGCACGTGAAATGTCGATTCCCATATTGTAGAAGTTACAATGATTTGATGGGACTACTGATGCCAACATTTGTTGTGCCAGGATTATGTCAGAGCAGGTACGTCCTCTCTTTTAAAGTTAAAACCACTCTCCCAGTGTCCAGTAAATTCGTCAATCGTATCTCTGATACGAGATAATGTCACATTTGATAGAAGTTTTCGGATGCCCTTCAAAAACACTGGTCACAGGTTGGAAAAATGGTCTGGGTGGTTTCTTAGGCTATGGGAGTGCGATGAGTGTAGCTTTTCCGACAGCGTCCATATGAAAGGGGTTGTTCAAGCACAGGATTGATGACGTGTACGATTTGTGCCGAGACAGTATTATCTGCACATATATACGAAATTCGTGATTAGTGCCGGAAGGTCTACATGTACGGCCATTCGTTAGAGATGTTAAAGCTTGTCTAACTTCAGCTTCTGTTACTGGCTTTTGCAGGGCCGTGGCTGACCTTCAAACGCGGGCAGATACTCGTTTTATGTATCAGTGAACTGATCTTTGAAACATTCCTTGATTGTTTCAACATTTCCCTGGTCAGAGCCGATGAAGTTATGTAGAGCAAGTGGCTGTTGTGGACTGCTGATTTTTAATGCTTTGTTTGTGCTGAACTTTTCTGCTCTTTTGATGGCGAGTTCTTTCAGCCGTTCGCTGATTACGCGCATGATCTTGTGATTACTCCAACATAGGAGAGTCAGCATATACTTTTGGCCCCAGCAAGACCAAATACCAGGTGTGGGCGAAGACAACGGGTTATTATGCAATATGTTCTATAATAGCAGCAGTGAAAATCAATAAGCCAAGCAGCATAAAAGCAGTATAGAGCAAGCCATAACTAGAGTTAGAAATAACATTATCTCATAATCTCTACAATACATAGTACACTCGCACTGCTAAGCGTGCTACGAGGTGACCTCAAGAAAGCAGGACTAGGTACACTCAAGTCAAGAATGGACCTGAGGAAGCTAATGATTTTGGCTGAGGACAAGACACAGTGGGCAAAAGCGAAGACGGACTGATTGCAGCTGTAGGATGTTCCTACTACTGCAGCCGCAGAATACAGTACTCATACATACACTCGTACATGTACATTGCCAAGCAACAAGAAGCTTCAGCAGGAAAATTAATAATTAATATTGAGCAGCTAGAAATCGTGTCATACTACACTATAAATTAACTAAACTATAATAGCACACCAAAATATCAATGATAATAACCATATGGGAGGGACGGGTGGGAATAGCCTGAATTGACATGATGGCCGTTAAAGCGCCAATATGAAACTGCATCTAACTTATTTACATGTGGCTATGCTTCCTATGTCCACCACTCTGATTGCATAATTCAAATAATATACCAATCAGGTGGCAGGAAGCTCATTAGCATGTGTCAGGGGGTGGGGGTGGGGGATGGCGCGCTGACCATAAAAAAAACTAGAAGGGCCATTGACTACAGCTTAGTCTCTACTCTGCTTGGGAACCAGACTGGAGACATAGTTGCCATCAATTAACCCTTCTCTGATCGCAGCAATTAAATAGTCTACCATCTGTATTAATACACAATTATTGAAAATAATAACCCTATTCTGTCCTATTTCAATTTGGTATTTATTTCGACTGCTTTCATATATGCGTAGTCGCGGTGTCTTCTGTTGTTCAGACAGCTTTGTAACAAGTGGATCCTCAATATAGGATATCCTTTGGTTGGTATTCCTGGCCACGCTGTTGTTTTAGCAGTTGATGTCTCCAACCATTTTAAGCCTCGTTTGGTTTACAGTTGAGCCCAACCGTGGCTCAATTATTATTTTCCTATACGATCCATGGATGGCTCTGTCGTTAGTAAGTCTTGAGAGATCATGGATGACCTTGTATTTTTCATTTGAATGTCGCTTATGGATGAGGCACATTTGATAAATCCGTAATAGACTTTGCGCGTGGAATTAAGGTTTGTACTATCGTAAGATCGTGAGTCTCAAAGGAAGTACCTTGTACAATGTAGTCAATCTGATTAAATATTGCTTTTGCGGATTTATATTTCTAGTCGGCTATGTGTCCTGTTCGTGTTGTTCGATGACGACACAAGTGCTTAAAGGCTGTGTTTGTTGCGTATAAGTCATAAGTACAGGTGGATTCGGTTATTGCACCCCATTACTGCTGCGTTTTCTCATTCCATGGGAACCAATGCACGAATTTGTTTGTTTTGATTGTTTTTTCGAGTTTCCAGTAGAAGTCACCACATTGGACGAGTTACTATCTTGCTGGAATGTTGTTAGTTGTGCGCAATAAGACAGAATCATGTATTAAAGGATCGATACACGATTTCTCAGCATTTGGGCCATATGCATTAACAAAGCAACATTTCGTCGAACGCCGTTTCTCATTCGGATAGCTAGGTCAATAATTACAATGCTTTCACATGGCATGGCTCATCAGCCTTGGTCCAAGCCTCGCCCTCGGTGATTGGCTTCTGTTCGAGTAAAATTCGTTTATGGCCTGTCTGCAGGAAGTGTTCTGAATGAGTGGATAGTTTTGTTTCTTGGATGGATGCAATATCAGTGTTGTACTGATTGCCGTCTTTTCCCAGGGTTCCCCTTTTCGATGAGCTGGCTAGACCGTGAATGTTCCATGTTGCGAGAGCGAAGTTAAATCGAGGTGGCGGTGCTCGAAGGTGTCGAATACAGCGGTTGTTTCTTTGAAGAATATCAGACATGATCAGTCGACAGCCTGTATGCGGTTCTCAGTTCGCAAAGCGGTTCTCAGTTCCCGTTAGCTTCCCAGAAGGTACAGATGGAGGCGACAGCACGAGCGTGTCATCATATCCTCCTATTTGTATACTTGTACTATTATGTACCCCTATATAATATACAGTTCAGACCCTGATAGCGCAGTTTACTTGTCCGATGCTGGGCCGATACCGGGCCGATACTAGCACGGTATCGGCCCAGCATCGGCCCAGTAAGCTGCCTTATCTTGGGAGAGTAAACTATATCATATCATGCCATAAATGATTGAATCGATATACCGATACTTGCAGCCAGCAGCTGTATAAGCCTCTTTGATTGGCTGCAAAATAAATCAATGAAGGATGAAGAAATATTTAACTATTTGTCTCTTAAAATACAAATTTCCTTTTAACGCTATGCTTGGCATATTCTATCAATGAAATATGCGGAGTAAATGAGAGGAAAATTCGTTCAACAAAGTTTCTTCGCCATGCTATCGACCAGAATATTCAACATTTTCTCAAAACGAAAAACGCATTTCCAGCGTCGAAACTGTTGATGATTAATGCTTAATGGTTGATCAGTGGTGGCCAAAGTAATCCAACAATTGATACTAACCTGCTGCTAATTAAAATGGCGTTGTCTGCCAGATATATTTCAAACCTTTCATCGACCACATTATCTAGAGTATAGCTCATAAATAAGTTAACACGCTTACAAAACAAAAAAAAATGTTAGTTAATAAGAAATGCTCTGCGAATATTTTGAACATAATTGGATTGGAAGACATTGCTGCCGTAAACAAATTCAATTATGTTCAAAACATAAAAATGTATGTTATATTTTGTTTTGGAAATATGGTAACCTATTTCCGAGCTGTACTGTAATCTACCCTGTAAATATGACATCTGTGATAACGTGTGCACCACTTTTGCTTGTACTCCTACTTTGTAACAAAGTATAATTATAGAATGTTTAAAGCAACAAATGGGCCACATTCGAGTAATTCCCTCCCATTTCTACCCAAGCTTGATTATTACTAGATTGTGACGTCACCTAAACGTGATATAGTTTGATTATGACGTCAGATACTTGAGTGGCAGGTCGGACACCCGCACTAAAGCCTTACTGTGTAAGATGATGACATGGCTTTCTAGATCAGGTGTTTTCACAACAAGTGATTCATGCTGTCGGTGCATTGCCCTTTCCATTTTTAGCTATTCCCCGCCCATCCCTAGTTGGCTCCGCCCACACCTCGCTCGTGTCGCGTTCGATCGATCCCTGAACTTCTTGACCATCAATTTCCAGAAAACTATATAGGGAAACCTGTAGAATATTTTGAAACTAATTTGACTGGGTGTTGTTGCTGTTTAAGGCTGCAACAGCGCCCAGTCAAATTTGTTTCAAAATGTTCAACAGAATGTTGAATAAATGGTAAAGACATACAATTCGTACAACGTGTTGGACTATTAAGCGTTAAAGACGGACTGTATCGAGTCATTCATGACTTCATGATTTTGACGTCAGCCTACACGTCACGTAGTTGGTTATGAAGTCATATGATTGAGTGAAGAAATGGATTTATGAGTTGTCTGTAGTTCTATATAAAGGTTCATATTGAGGTATGCTTTTATCTCCCTGGAATGGCAGACGTAGAACTAGCTATTTCATTTTGCAGTTTATTATTCAGACCTCTCAGACCGTAGCCCGTATGTCATAAATAAATCATTCGCGAAAATCATTTTTCTCCGCGCAACTCACAATATACCAAACGCTAAAGACATTCCAAGATCGCCTTTGGTGGAACTTATAACACTGAAAAACTCTTACGGACACATCATAGTCTTAGACTGTACTTTCCGTCACGGTTAGATAAAGGAAAGCTGCGTTCCTCCATTCCTATCTGCAGGTGAAATATATTCAGCATTTTCAAAATAAAAACATTGTAGAGTGCTTCTCCTGCCAGATGCTGTAATAACCGTTACCGAAATGACTAAAGATATTTTGATTTGGAGTAGAATAGCAGGTATTGCAGCAGTAATTAGCAATTGACGGCGTTCAGCAGTGAATGGGTTATTTTACTACGCAGTGTGTGTACTTAGAAACAGTTATGTCGGAGGTACTTACCATTATCTTATACAGTTCCACCTGTCCAATGCGGACAAGGCATTTTGAGAGAGATGGCATTTCTCTTAGACGGATGGTCTTGTCAGAACTGACATCTTTTAGGGCCCGATGCTAATATAAAAATCCACTCTGTCAGTCAAGTATATGACGTCATAATCAAATACATCACAGGTAGACTGACGTCACAATTAAAATACGTGATGAATGGCGTATCTAAGTCTGTCAGGACCTCATAATAGTTTGTCATGTGTATGAATTGTATTTCTTTACCACTTAATAACCATTCTGTTGAATATTTTGAAACCAATTTGACTGGGCGGGCGCCATAGGCAGCAACAGCAGCACTCAAATTAGTTTCAAAATATTCACCAGCTTACCTGTATAGTTTTCTGCAAATTGAAATTTAAATATTTCAGGGTTCGATCGATCCCAACACGGGCAAAACGTGGGCGGAGATTAGCTAGAGATGGGTGGGGCATAGCTAAAAGTGGATTCAAAAGCGAACTAATTGTATTAAGCGACCACCTACCTTTAGTGACCACATTTGATGGGCCATAGAGTGCCCATTATAGACAGGTTTTACTGTGCTGCACATTGTTAAAATGCTCATATTTTAACACAAATATCCACCTACTTTGAGGTATCTGTCTCACAATAGATCACTTTTTGTGACAGACAGTAATGGATTACCTGACACATAAGTGTTTAGTAGGGTATACATGAAGGATGGCATGTGATACTCTCTAAACATTAACGGGAATGCGCAATATTCGCGGACTCTCATGCTCGGAAAGTATTTGGAACAACTACGTATATTATGAGAAATATCTACTTGTAGCATAGGCCTATGTATAGCAGGGATTAAAAGCAAGTAAGCCTTGTATTTTCATCTAAAGCGCTACATTGATTCATGTTACAGATGGCAGACATTTTGTGTTTGCTAACCTTGATCTTTCATAAATGGCTTTCAAAGATCACTTGGCTGTGTTCTCGTTTGCTGTCATTGGATTGGATTGCTAGATGTTATTCCCAGGAATAACTTAGTTCTTATTCTAGCAAATTTGAAGACCCCAATGACCACAATTGGCTATGACTCAAGTTCGCCTAACACGAGCGAACGAAATTGGGATATTGTGTATTATCAACGATTCCCATGTTGTATCTTACATTCACGGTTTTCATATTTCTATGGAACTAGTTTTTATTTACATATATCGTTTGTTATCTTATTAGTAACACTGGACTGAGATTGAACGCATTGAAATGCTGTCTGTTGTTGCACATAGCGTGTTGTAAAAGCGTAATATTTGAACCTGAAGCAAGTTAACTATTTAAAGTTCTCATGTCCCATTAAATATAGATCCTTTTGCACGAGATATGAGATGCCCGCTGATTTCTGTTGAATTTACCCAGCATGCTATGCTACCCAGCATGCAACACTAACAAGCATGTAATTTCCTGACTCCATAATCGTTGTAACTATTGGATTCCATATTCGTTTAGTCTATTGTCTATATAAGCTAGGATTTCTCAAACAATACCAACCTGCCTGCACGTGCAAATAGTCATTTCTCCTCCAGCTCTGGAAGCGTAAGCATGCGCGTAGGGCGTACTGTTTACGGCAGTACGTTCGACGGCTTGCATTTCAATACTGTTCTGCGCAACTGTGCCAATTTCCATAAGAAAATTAGAGAAAGCGTTTGTATATTTTGACAGTAATTTGCGTGAAAGTTATTGCTATCAATGACAGCAACAACATTCAGTAAAATTTCAAAATAATTATTAGGTAATGCGATTACTACCTGGTCAGATTTAATACTAACTTGAATGAAAAGTGTTGCTACAACAGCTTTCAGCTGCTATATTTTAAAATAATCATCATAATTTTTAGTCGACTCGTGCTACGGATTTGAATAGCAATTTGACCGTAAGTTGTTAGTTTCTAAGACACCAACACCATTGTCGAATGATTATCCACACACGTGCAATCAATAAAATATTACTATTTAGGTAAAGTGAGCGTAGGCCTATATACGCTTTCTCGCCAAGAATGAATGCCTAGCAAACGGTGTGCAGGAGTACAAGCAAAAGTGGTGCACACGTTATCACAGATGTCATATTTACAGGGTAGATTACAGTACAGCTCGGAAATAAGTTAACATATTTCCAAAACAAAATATAACATACATTTTTATGTTTTGAACATAATTGAATTGGTTTACGGCAGCAATGTCTTCCAATCCAATTATGTTCAAAATATTCGCAGAGCATTTCTTATTAACTAACATTTTTTTTGTTTTGTAAGCGTGTTAACTTATTTATGAGCTATACTCTAGATAATGTGGTCGATGAAAGGTTTGAAATATATCTGGCAGACAACGCCAATTTAATTAGCAGCAGGTTAGGATCAACTGTTGGAATACTTTGGCCACCACTGATCAAACATTAAGCATTAATCATCAACAGTTTCGATGCTGGAAATGCGTTGTACGTTTTGAGAAAAGGTTGAATATGCTGGTCGATAGCATGCCGAAGAAACTTTGTTGAAGGAATTTTCCTCTCATTTACTCCGCATATTTCATTGATAGAATATACCAAGCATACCGTTAAAAGGAAATTTGTATTTTAAGAGACAAATAGTTATATATTTCTTCATCCTTCATTGATTTATTTTGCAGCCAATCAAAGAGGCTTATACTGCTGCTGGCTGCAAGTATCGGTATATCGATTCAATCATTTATGGCATGATATGATATAGTTTACTCTCCCAAGATAACGCAGCTTACTGGGCCGATGCTGGGCCGATACCTTGCTAGTATCGGCCCGGTATCGACCCAGCATCGGACAAGTAAACTGCGCTATCAGGGTCTGAACTGTATATTATATAGGGGTACATAATAGTACAAGTATACAAATATGAGGATATGATGACACGCTCGTGCGGTCTCCTCCATCTGTACCTTCTGGGAAGCTAACGGGAAGCGAGGACAGCCGCAGTGGTGGCAGGAAGAACCTCATTTCCCCCTGTCATCTTTACCACGGCCACATTCGCTGCCACGTTACTGGCGACATGGACTGCCAGAGGTTTTGCTTTGGTCAGTAACTTCTGTGTCTTCAGAAGACTGCGCGTTCTCCGCTACTTCGTCCGCGGTCTCTGCTACTTTGTTAGATGCTTGAGGAACTTCGTCAGAAGCTTGAGGATCTTCGTCAGAAGTCTGTCACTTAAACTCTATCCACTGAGTGTCAGATGGTAGGACTCTCTTCTTCTGGAACCTCTCAGGGAAGATCCACCTTGTCCATGCATGACGAGCATCTGACTTGCGAGTGGATTTGGTGAGGTAGTCCTAGTAGTTATCTGGGAATTTCATAAATGCTGCCAGATCACTGGCCAATCTGCTGCGCCATTCTTCATTGAAGATGTGCTCAACAGCCTCCTTGCAGCCAACAGTTACCCCCTCCTGAGAACCTTTTGCATGAGCGGTGTCATGGCTCTCTGCTACATCGGCACTGACCTCCTTCCTGAAGTAGTTATTTGCTCCAGACTGTAGGCTATCCAGCATCTCTCGCTCTTCCTGGCTATGGAAGCTAAATACAGCAGCCCACTTCCCACCCATTAGTAGATCTTTGGGGTCGACCACCGCCTTTTGGAGAGCTAGAATAACAGGACTTTGGTTTGGGCCACAGGTAGGTCGAGTGTCCTGCCCTGGGTGCTGTCAAACTTCCGGTAGAGTATCCGAGTCAGGAGTTCTTTTGTACTACGAGCTGGTGAGCCTTCCCCTATGGTGGCCAGTATCTCCGCATCAGACGGAGGTGTGACCTTGGCTCGCTCGTGGATAATGTTGATGTCACGAGGCAGTCCTCGGGCCCTGTCACAGTGGGACAGTGCACGCCGTGGCTGACTTGTCCTGCTGCCTATAGACAATCTGCTGGAGAACTTTACCAAACATGACAGCCATTTAACCCCTCTATATACCCAGACCTTAAACATGCTACAGTATGTGCAACATCCAGATGGGCCATTGAACCCATGACATCGCACCGCCCTGATCCTCGGAAGGACTGCCTGACAGTCATTCAACCCAGTATACACGATGAGAACCCATTGTCCGCTGCTGGGAAGTACATTGACTTTGCAATCTCGGCACAGATCCACGAGATCAAGAGCATGACACTCGAGTTCAAGCTTCAGAGCACAATAGAACAGATGGTAGAGCTCCCGCAGGTTCTGAACAGGTGGGAGATTATGCAGAGCAACAGCACCGTGGACACCACCTATGTGAACGATGCGTACTGAGTCCTAGGTCCGTTGAATCGTAGACCAACCTTCTATGCGAAGGGAAAGGGGTACTACGCTGTGGGGTGCAATGAGGGTTTCACGGAATTTGACCTATGGGCAGGTGTCGAAAAGCCTGTGGCAGTTCCACTCTTAAACATCCACGTGAATCCGGTTGCCATGCAGGATATGCTGTTCCTCCGGGTGTACACTGAGCAGCTCGCAGATGCGACGATGATTGCTCCAAGGCTTCATGTCTGGCATGACTAGAATGACCAGGAACTGAAGCAAATGGGTTCCAAACAGCGGATCATGCATGTGGAGCGAGAACACCAGCAGGTCCAATCCACAGCTAACCAATGGGTAGAGCTGACATTGCATCATGGTGCATCGAACTGTGTTGCTGTTGCGGTCCTGGTTCAGAAAGGAGGAGCCATCCAGCAGATGGATAAGCTAGACGACTTCAAGATTGTGGTTGCTGGGACCAATGTTCTTGGTGAGGTACGCAAGCTGGCTGACTGTCAACTCTACAGATAGAAAACTAAGTCATATGCACTTCTGCGACTAACCAGTGGAAGCGATGACCTCGAGTCAGCCCTTGAGGGCCGTCACCACCTCGGGGGCAGGAACATCCCACCTAATCAGGGCAACCAGCTCAGCTTCAACACCGGAAACCTCATAGCTGTGACTCGCCCATTAGGTGTAATGGTACTTTACTTTGGCTATGCTAAGGTATGCGTGTCGAACACATCAGGTATTCAGCTTGAGCGAGGTAGAGCACGACTCCTGTCATCACCGCTGCAGCTGCCACCACTACTATAAGCTCTGCTGTCTTCGGACCTGTCGATGCTTCATAGTCGAGAGTTGGCTCAGATATCTTTACAGCCTCGTTGTACTCATCAGGACTCTCATCTGCCTCTTTGCTGTACTCAAACTTTTCCTTAGACGGCTTCTCCATCGCCTGGTTATGACGCTCATGCTCGACCTATGCTGCCTTCTTGTCGGCGAAGCTGAGTCCCCAGTTCGCTAAGGCAAACACGCCCACATTCAAGAATGCGGATGCCATGCTATAGACTACAGATTAAAGCTACTATATAGCTGTCCCCAAGCGACGGGTATGTATTAACCAGAGGCTTATGAAGAGCCAGTCGAGGATATAGATGACGAGGACTATGAGGAGGAGGATTATGATGAAGACGACTACGATGTAGCAGAGACCGCGGGTGAGTATGATGATGTAGCAGAGACCGCGCCAGAATCCCGCAAGCTAGTGCACAGATCGAAAGGAGTCTATCGCACTTACATAAAAGGTTCTATTGGTCCGCTGGCAGCAGTTGGGGCTCTGGTCACTCTGTTCACAATGAAGGCTGGCGAGACAGTCCGCAAGATCGCCAACAATGCTCTCCATGGGGTGGAGAATATTTCTGAAGCCATACCAGCCATCGCCTCAGGAGTAGGTACGTTTTTCGGAGTCACAGGCCCTTGGCTACCATATGTTGCCATAGCGCTCGCGGCCATCTGGGCCGCCGAACATTTAAGCCATACTACATAAGGATGGCAACTCTGTACGACCTTGTCAAGTCCCTTAACTTCCAAGGGTTGGTCGGTAAACTACTGTTCAGTGAGGATCCAGCAGAGATTAGACGCCAGTGTACGGAGGTGTTTGAGGAGATCTTCAGTGATGGTCGAATGAATGATGGCCATCTGTTCGTCTGTTTAGAGTTCACCCAGGCCGTGCATGACAGGACGGGAGTGGACGCCAGTGATGAAATCTGGGAGTTTATCAACCGTCTTTCTTGAGGAACCCTACTATCAGCCTGGTGGATATTACCGTGAGCCCACTCAGCTACTCGAGGCTGCACGTCGCAAGGGCCACAACTTCACATTGTAGACAGTTAGCCAGTGGCTCAGCCGCCGGGCGATGTGGCAGATATACAGACCTCGTCCACGGCACATCAGGCATGCCCCTTTCGAGGAAACTGTCCCGAACAGAGTTCACCAGGCAGATGTTCTATTCCTTCCACATGACTCGGTTGGTCGTAAGACCTACACGTATGCCCTCGCCATCGTCGATGTCGTCAGCAGGTACAGGGCTGCAGTACCCCTCACAGACAAGTCAGCTGGCCAGGTGCCCAGGCATTCCAGGGTGTCTACGAGGCTTCGAAAATCCCCTCCAGTGGCCAGAATTGTTGCAGGTGGATGAGGGTAAGGCGTTCAGAGGTGAGACTGCAGCACTCATGCGGAAACATGGTGTTGCAGTTAGGCGATGCGAGGTAGGGCATCACTGTGTCCAGGCTATTGTTGAGTGGTGGAATCGGACACTGGCAGAGAGACTGTTCCAACACCAATACGCCCAGGAAATGGCCGCGCCGAGTGAACGTTCTAGAGTATGAGTGAGAGGACTGCCTGCTGTGGTGGAGAGATCCAATGCTGAGGTTACCAGGCTAATCGGTAAGAAGCCAGTAGAGGCTATCAGACACTCTGCTGGTAACAGCTTTAGAGGAGCAAACAAGGGAGAGGAGTGCCTACCACCTGATGCTCTGGTTTGGTACCTGTATGAGCCTGGTGAGCTGGACAGCGATAATAAGCGGGGGTTCTCCCGAAGAGGTTTTTATTTTTTATTTTTTTAAATTTTTTGTTTCATGACAGTATTACTCTTTCCCCGTCGTTACCGCATGACATCACGTCAAGACCTTGGCTCTAAATGGGCGTTCAAGTAGTGTGATCCTACCTCCCTCTCAACAACCAATGCCCCAGGGATTGAGAGGGTGGTGGGGGCCGCGGATCGCCGAACAGTGGCCAGTTGAGGGAGGTGGTATCATTTTGACCCCGACACTACTACTTAAGTCGACATTGAATTCAGTTTACGATGTGCAATTTGGCACAAAGAATGGATTGCAATGGAAGTGGATGCACCTACTGTAAGAAATACATGCATACCATCTGTTAGTGATTGCATAGATCAACGGTTGGAGCTGTGCGAACTCCAAATCAATACGTACGCACACTTGCGCAATTTCCGTTAGTCATTCTCTTTCCCCAAGGTACACAACTCGATGTCTAAGTAAATACATTTATTTATTAAGGTATCGTTCCATGCTCAATTTTCATGTGCAGTCCCATACAGTACAATAGTACAATGGGCACATACCATTACAGTTTTTCAGAAAAGTCATGCAACTGTGTGTTCTCAACAGTTCTCATGATACAATCCGCCGCACATAAAATATTGACAGGTATATTTTCAGATGGTCTTGCTTATGCTACAATATCGATTGTTCTTCAAATTTAACATAATCATACATAATATGCTGAACAAACAACATATTCATAAAAAACCTTGATAAAATATCTGCCATATTGAACCTGTTGTATATGTATGGCCACGCTCGGTTCGGCTCAGTTATCATTAACTTCGTGCTGTAAGGGGACGACGGTATTCACCTTTCCAGAGTATGTACCCATCATATGACGTCATAATCATCTACGCGGTGTGTAGAATGACATCATAATGGGTGACGTCATGAATGATGTCGATAAGTACGTCACGAAAGCATATTTGAAGACGGTCTATGCCTTGTTGTACAAATTGTTTGCTTTTACTATTTAATAAATATTCTGTTGAATATTTTGAAACTAATTTGACTAGGCACTGTTGCTGCCATAGGCAGCAACAGCACCCAGTCAAATTAGTTACAAAATATTCAACAGCTTCCCGGTATAGTTTTCAGGAAATTGATAGCTAGGGCATTCGGGGATCGATCAATCCAAACACGGCGAGGTGTGGGTGGAGCTTAGCTAGTGATGGGCGGGGCATAGCTAAAAATGGAAAGGTCCATTGCGACCATGTCTGTCTGTTTTTCATCAATGTCAAGCATTAGTTCTATAAACCCTGCCATTGACGACGCACTGGCAGTAGCATATAGCTTTTCTCAGATTTCGACCCGAGCGGGTTTCGAACCCAAACATTTTTGTGAAGACCATTCATCGAGCGTTTGAGACCCGAGTACTCTTCCACCAAACCACCATGTAGGGGAGAAAATCCTCTTTCACTGGACTGGATTTCAGCTACCCGTCTCACAACCACACGAATTGACTGGAAATGACGATGTACATTCCAGATATTTTACGTCTTTGTGATCCATTTTTCTATATCAATAGGTACTCAAATCTATGCCTTTCATTAATGCCATGCATTAGTTCTATGAACCATGTCATTGACACTGGCACTAGGATCTAGCTCAGTCAATCATCTATAATGTAATTTGTACTTTGTCCACTTTTCGATTCGAGTGGGTTTCCAACTCAATCAGTTCTGCGAGGCAATACCTCTAACGATTGGGAGCCGAGTACTCTTCCATCAGAGCACACTCCAGAGTACAAAAACCTTCTTTGACCGGTCAACTACCCAACTACCCATCTCGAAGGCGGGTTGAGGGTGGGTGGGTGGGTGGGTGGGGGCGTGGAAGTGTGTGTGTGTGTGTGTGTGTGTGTGTGTGTGTGTGTGTGTGTGTGTGTGTGTGTGTGTGGCGCGCGTGTGCGTGTGCGTGTGCGTGTGTGTGAAGGTAAGATTTGACATATGTGTTGTTGCTTCAGTGTGTAGAAAGAAGAGTAAATGTTGTCAAACCTGGCTGAGCCACAACGATTGGTGATCTGACACTCAAGTATATGATGTCATAATCAATTACGTCGCTTGCAGTCCGTCAATTGTACGAAATGTATGTTTTTATTATTTAATAAACAGTCTGTCGAATATTTTGAAACTAATTTGACTGTGCGCTGTTACTGCCGGCAGCAACAACTATGGCAGCAACACCATCTAGTCAAATTTGTTTCATAATATTCAACGGATTACTTGTATGTAGTTACCTTGAAATTGGGATATTGTGCATTCAGGATTCAAAGTGTATAAATCGATCTGAACATGCGCAAGCGTTGGACGAGGCATAGCTAGAAATGGGCGGGGCATAGCTAGGGATGGATCCCTCTATTGACTTTGTGACCACGCATCATTAATGGTCAGTCAAGTCGAGCATCATGTGCCACCAAAGTGGAAGTAGCAACGCGCCGTATCTTCATTACACTCACAACTCAACGCATGAATGCTTTTTTGCATGCTCATTATACACCCCCTCTCCAAAGATATAACTATAGCGGATTGGAATCTAACACATCGTTTGCGTATTTTTAGCCTTGCCCCATTTTCTCACATCTCACCACATCTGTAATAGTTCTTTCATGTACAGATAAACCTGTCTATGACATATATTGTTATGTGGTCGGTAGGAGACAGTTCATGTGTTTTATATTACCATCCGTCTAAAGGGACTACCATCCGTGATTGTTTGATCCCCAGAAGCTGTTTACCATAGTCAATGAGTTGTGTTTCGCGATCACCTGATTGTAGTGACCATTTTTGATGGTCCAAACACCGTTCGTTATAAGCAGGTTCGCTTATCTCTCTAAATAGGAATTTGACAAGTCTCACAGTAGTCTGATTATACGTAAAATAAAGGTGTAGCACGCTAAATAATGCGGAAGACAGTTTGACGGAAGATGGTTGGTACAATGCGTAACGTCAAACGTCAGTTAAATTAATTAAAGAAATAATCAATTCTACAGTTTAGTAGCAATGCCATATAGTCAATATCAGATGCAAGATAAAGAGTGAATTGAGTTGCAAAATAATTTTCTACTTAACCGTTGTCCCACTGAATGGTGCCAATGCCAAAGCACCAATGCAGTTAGATGGTTGATTGGAACAGTTTTGGTTAAGATTGGTTTTTGGAATGTCATGATTTATTTTGGAATGTCTCCTACATCTTAGAGAATTCGATGAACCTGGTGATGTAATGTTGCCAGTGGAGATGATTTCATGGAGGCTTAGATTGAATACTATGTAAGGCCGTGTTCTCACTGGAGACTTAACCGGCGTAGGGCAATACCGATGTATGGCGTTATTCCCGATTAACTCTCCAGTGAGAACACGGCCTAAGACTAGAACTCGTACACGGCATAGATGCCTGTAGGGCATAAAGATATGTACAGTACTGTTCAGAAATAGCCAAAAATGTTCCAAAACAAAATAAAATGCAGTGTTGATTATTTTGAACCTAATTTGAATGGAAAACATTGGCAGCACTGGCTTCCAATCAAAATTAAGTCGAAAATATTCAACAGAACATTTCTTGCATCTTACAATTGCACTAACTAACATGTTAGTTTTGGAACCATGGTAACCTATTTATGAAGTATTGTTTACGCAAGATGTTTGATAAACCATCTCATCATCTATATCAAAGGCTGAATTATTACTATCGCTTTTATAATCAAAATTAGCGAAGAAACTACCGATCCAAGCTTCCAAGTAGCGAGATTACAGGAGCGCGCCACAACTTATCCGTAATAAATATACAGTACATAGATATATTTGAAAATTTACCCCTAAAATGACACTGGAATGATACTTTAGTTGTAAGTTTAAGAAATCTATTGGCTTGTACATGAACATACCTCAATGTCACTGCCGAATATGTTTTGGCAGCTTTGATCATTAAAGTGTCGTCATCGTCATTAAGACAGTTAGAGAAATAATTTATATGAGGAACTATTTGTTATGATATATGCCATACCGTGCTACCCAATAAAATATTTATGAAACCGGTGGCCTATTAGATATGCAATTGCTTATATAGTAGTACATAATAACTCAAAATCATCTGACGAAGAACGCATATATTTACACAGAATCATGGCTGATGTGTTTCCTCAATGCGCTTGGTCTAAGGTATGTATGAATTCTAAAAATGGCTTTTGCATTAGGTACATGACGTGAAAAAACATTATCGGAAATCGTGTTGCATAACCGATCTTCGAGGATGCATTAAATGACATTGTGCCACGCACTAAAAGATGCGCTATATTTAAATGACGCTGATGATAACTAATGGAGGATGCCACGTGGCAGGGCTGATGAACATCACGTTTATATTCCGTTAACCCTTTAATCCTCTAATTTATTTTTTAAGTTTCAATTTTCTCATAGAAAATGTATGTTTGCAGACCAAGAGAAGAATACTTTTGAAAATGTATCACTGGAATGGCTGCCTTGATTATCGAGCCAGTCGTTCCAGTATTACATTTTCGAAAATAGTCTTCGCTTGGTCAGCAAATCCATTACGAAGATCAAGACCAATTTTGACCAGGTCGAGTGCTAAAGGGTTAACCCTTTAACAGCCACGGTCCAGAATCTATATGATGTAAAGTTTACTCTGTGGAATATTTTGAAACTAATTTAATTGGAAGCTGTTGTATGGCAGCAACAGCTTCCAGTCAAATTAATTTGAAAACACTCAACACCGATTTCTGTAAGCTGTAAAGTTATCTTGAAATTAAGGCCCTGGGACAGGAGTTAATGGTTAATGTGAAATCCGCGGGTGTTTTATCAAAACATTATACATAGCGGAGTGCTTCCATGTCCTACCCCCTTTAGCCCTGCAATTCTTAGGTAGCAATAGCTTCCAGTCAAATTAGTTTCAAAATTTTCCGCTCCACATTCCCTACAAAATAAATGTGTGGCTTCTGGGAATATGAGGTTTAAATGGGTAACGCAGATGCATGCCTTTATCTTATCGTCCAATCGTTTATCTGCTCTACCGTTAATGAATAATTACGCAATTTTCGAGATCAACACTTTGAACCAGCAAGGCCGTATCCAATTGAGTAAATATTTGGTTAAGTATTTTGAAAGTAATTTAACTGATAGGTGGTGGTGCTGCTGCTGCTGCTGCTGCTGCTGCTGCTGCTACTGCTGCTGCTGCTACTTCTGCTGCATAGGTTGCAATAGCTTCATGTGATAATTAGTATCAACATATTTAAAACTTTACCCGCATAGCTTTTTGACGCTGTGATTTTGGTTCCAAGGGTTTAAATCATTATAATTAACGAGTAGATATTTATAGCTCAATTGGGTAGATGGGTTCGTAGATAGCAATTCACATTTGACTGAACTCCTTTCATTTACTTGTCTATACACATTTTTCATTAAGTCTTGTGAAATCTGTGCGAAGAAATTCAATTTTCTGGCTATAGCTTATTGGTTTCAAAATATTCAGCAGACTTTTCGATTTCCATGACAGAACTATGCCTTATTATTATTGTGCCGTCAGTTAACTAGCGACGTTATTAGTATGACGTTAGATATTCGAGTAACAGATCGAATCCCTCCATTAATGTACAGACATATCGTAGGAGCCACTGTGATTACGATGTTGTCCTTCTGGTTGCTGCTTCGTTTATGCAGTTTTCAAAATTTTCATAATCTCATTCTATTGCTACATGCAAATTGCACGTTACGGTGCATATTGACACCAAAATGCTGGATTGTTTAAAATTGTTTAAATTGTATAATTTTAGAGAATTAAATTGTGTGCCTATATGTAATGAAACGAAAGAAATCTTAATATATGATGATTCCCTTACGTATAAATTAATATAAAATTTTTAATTACGAAACTACACAAATTAAGCCTCTAAAAGTATATAATTTAAATTCTTTTATTTTCAAGCATTCTAGTGTGAATGCGCACCTTTAAGTAAGAATTCTGTTTACATTGAAGTCGCGTGCGTAAGATAACTGGAGGTTTTCATCGGGTTCTCGTCAAATTAATTTCAAGATGGTAAACATCTGTCCATCCATGCAGTGCATTTATAAATACCACACGCACTACCCCAATCCCCACCCCACACCCTAAAAAGACCCTCTAGTTAAACTACCACGGTTCCGCAGGCTGTTGAAGACGTGAAATGAAGAAACAAGCCAAAAATAATATACGGCACGGAAAAACAAACGTTCAGAATTGAGGGGGTAACTATTTCGCTTTTCACCGCAACAGCACACGTGTTACAAAACAATATTATAGACAGGACAATATTCTACCACCCACAGAGGTGCCGAAATACAAACAAACGGATTGCCAATCTTGAAAACGAAGACGATGTCATAGCATCGCCGTGTATTCTGTTTCTCGTGTTTGTTCATTCATTTACAGTATAACACAGAAATAAGTTAGAATGTTTCCAAAATCAAAAATTGGAAACATTTTACATATGAAGAAATGTTGTGTTGAATATTTTGAATAACATAATTCACCTTTTCAGTGCATCAATCAATCAATCAATCAATCAATCAGTCATCTGGCGTCATATGACGTCATAATCAGTTAAGCGGCGTGTATGATGACGTCATAATAATAACGTCATAAATGATTCTATTTGTCCCGGCTTTAACTGTTTATAGTACGAGACACGTTGTATGAGTTGTATGTTTTTGCTATTTAAGAAACATGTTGTTGAATATTTTGAAACTAATTTGACTGGGCGCTGTTGCTGCCGTACCACCGAGTCAAATTAGTTTCAAAATATTCAACAGCTTACCTGTATAGTTTTCTGGGAATTCATAGTCAGCGAGTTCAGAGAGCTATCGATTCCAGCACGAGCGAGGTGTGGGTGGAGCTTAGGTAGAGATGGTGGGGGGTGGGGGGATGTTAGCTAAAAATAGAAAGGACCATTAGATTGGAGGACATTGCTGCCTTAGGCAACAATGTCTGTCTTAGACACCGATGCCTTCCAATCCAATTATGTTCAACATATTTAAGAGTAGGCCTACATTTTATTTTATTTTGTACCTTATTCACAGCAGAATGCTTGAAAATAAAATTATTAAAATTCTATAATTTTAAGGCCTTAAATTGTGCAGCTAGATGTAATTAAACGAAATAAATCTTAACATGTGATGATTTGATTCCATACGAAATAGTATAATATTTAAAACTTGTGAAAGAGACGCGAGTCCCTAATTCAAATTCACAACTAAAAAACCACTAAATTCATTTATACAGAATGAGATCATTATATGTTAAGATTTATTTCGCTTCATTACATCTAGGTACATAATTTAACACTCTAAATATATGCAATTTTCGCAATTTTATTTTCAGGCATTCAGCTTTAAATAGGCACCGTTATCCTTTTAACACTCATATCAGCCAAAAACGGCTTCTGCAGGGGTCTTGAGAAATGTAAATTTGCAGAGCAAGAATTTTTTTTCCGAAAATTTAGCACTGGAATGACTGGCTCGATAACCGAGCCAGTCATTCCAGTGGTAAATTTTCAAAAATAGTCTTCTCTTGGTCTGCAAAATGACTTTTTCTATGAGAAAATTGAATTTTTAAAAACAATTTCGAGGGTTAACTAAAGAGCTAAAGTTGTTTCTGGGGTGTACTGTATGCGCTTGTTTCTTAGCATTGTATTTATCAGATTCAGATAGACGAATAGTATTGTTATTTGTTTCCTTAGCGTCATTAACCGTATGTCACCAAACAATCAGTCCAACAAACCCCCTTGAACCCAGAGTTCGAAAATTATCAATTACGAGGTAACCCGCTATACAGGCGGGCTGTTCAATATTTTGAAATTAATTTTAGGCAGGAACCCGTTGACCGGCAGCAGCTTCGAGTCAAAGTAGTTACAAAATATTCAACATATTTGTTAAAAACGTAAATGTTTTCTTTTGTATTTGACCATTCGGGAATCAAAGGGTTATTAGCTGGCACATCTCTCCTGGACATGGAATACACTAATCACCAGAAGGATAGCGCTTCCATGATTACCCTCGTGAATCATTCAGTTCCCTTTTCCGTGGTGGTGACAGAGGAATCTGATCTGGCACTCAAGCATCTGACGTCATAATCAAATACGTCACTTCGTATCTGAGGTCACAATCCAAATGACGTAGGCGCATCACGGAAGTGGTAAAAGTCCGTCACGAAGGTGTCTGAATTATATATCTTTGTTGAATTTACAATTTAATAAACGTTTGTTTGTTTAAGAATATGGCAAGGCGCTATAAAACATCATATTGGAAAACTAAAACACAACAGATGCAATGTGTATTTGTTCACAGGAGGCTGCCGCAAATGACACATGATAATAAAGGATTCCTATATGTGACACAGCTACCTGACGTCATACTCAAATACGCCACTTCCTATCGGACGTCATCATCCAAACGACGTGTACATCATGAAAGTGACAAAGTCCGTCACGAAGGTGCTGTATCCTTGGTGAAATGGCGAATTTAGCATTTAATAAACATACCGTTGAATAATTTGAAACTAATATAACAGGGGGAACCGTTGCTGCCATAAGGTGTAAATTCATCAAAGATATGGCTAGAGGCATACAGTATTTAACCAAGGATAGGCAAAAATCAGACTTATTATATATAAGGTCGTACTGTAAATGTTGGTTAGCTTTCCATAGCATAGGCCGTATATGCGTATGAATGTCGATACATTGAAATACCAAATGGAGAATGCGCCTATGCTATGATGGCAATCACGTGAATATGACCAAGCGCAGCGCAATGCGCAAACACAACAAGCTAACTGTAAAGCCACCACCTTCGCACTGTAGTTTATCATCCTAACCTCCGAGACCATTACCCATTTCTCATAACCAAGCAATGTGCGAAATTATTCTTTCTTCGTACATTGCCCAATATATCCATTGCGAAAGGCATCCCGAGCTCGTCCTTGGTGAGACTTTACGACGCCGACAAAGACCACACATGAACTGATAACAACGAGATCTTTACTAGGCTCAGAATAACTGCACTAATTCCATTATTCAGTGGTCTAAACATTTGAGCAGTTTCCAGATAGCTCCAGTTATCTGTTGATGAAATAGTAATATGTTAAAACGACAGAATGTTGTTGCTACTGAGAGAGGAAGACAGTAATCATTAGCACATGCATCTTCGAAGTATTTAACTCTTTAACGCTTAAATTTCGTCAGAAAAATTTTAATTTTCTCTAAGAAAATGTCCATTAGCAGACCAAGAGACGACTATTTTTGAAAATTTATCACAGGAATGACTGGCTCTGTTATCGAGCCAGTCATTCCAGGGATAGAAGTTAAAAAATAACCTTCTCTTGGTCTGCAAAAAGACATTTCTCAAGACCAGTGCAGAAGCCGTTTTTGGCTGATATAAGTGTTAAAGGATTAAGTAAGAATTTGCACTTTGAACACTAAATACCCAGACTCTCAAATCAAGGTAACTAGGCCTATACATGTCGTCCATTGATTATTTTGAAACTCATTTAACGGAAACCTGTTGCTACCATAGGCAACTACCTGTCAAATTAGTTTCAAAATACTAAAATTAATAATTATTATGTTCTACATAATCTTTGTTGTACGGTCTTTATGGTTTAAGGAGATACGCAGACTAACAGATAGTGCATCTCCGAGTCTAAATTAATGGTCTTCTGTAAATAAATGAATGACTAAAACGTGTGCGAATATTCAGGTTAATTTAGAAGGAACTTGCCCCATGGTATTACAGTAGAACTATATTTATGGATCAACTGTAACTAACAAATCAGTCATTGTGTTAGAGAGTCATAGCTCATCTGCCACTGACATGTATCATAGTAAGCGGTAAAACAAAGAAACTGGCATGGAGGGATCCAATCTGTCACTCAAGTGTCTGACGTCATAATCAAATACGTTTCATAATCATAAGTTCCGTCACGAAACTCGAAGGATCCATCAACATTGTATAACATGTATGTCTCTTATGTATTTACAATTTAATAAAACATTCTGTTGAATATTTTGAAACTGATTTTTGAAACTATTTTGACCTGTTTCCTATGGCGGCAACAGTTCAAAGTCAAATTAGTTTCAAAATATTCAACAGAATGTTAATTAAATTGCAAATGCATCAGAGAATGCAAGCACGTTAAGGACGGACTTTGAGATTTTCGAGACGGAGCTACGTCGTCTTGATTTCGACGTCAGCTAACATGTCACGTATTTGATTATGACGTCAGATACTCGAACAACAAATCAGATCCTCCATTATCACCATATCACCGTGCATTATCAAATTATCTAATATTACATGATACCTGATGTAAACTAACCTCCAGCCTCCAGCAATATTCATTCCTCAACAGCATTGCCAAATCAAAAACCAGCATATTCTCTGCCAATGTCCGTGCGTGTGTGCGTACGTAAGCGCGTCTGTGCGTGCACACGTGCGTCCATTCCTGATTTAAGCAAATTAGTGAGATATAAAAACATTATTCTTGTCAGAAGTAGAAATCACTTGCTAAGAAACCTTGTCCATGCTGTGGGCAGCGACCACTCTATGATAACAAATAATTCTAATTTTCACTCCGGAAAAAATAAGTACCAGGTAGGCAAAATAAAAAATCCTCATTATACTCGTACTGTAAAGCCGCGTACCCTGTATACTTTGTCCCGTATCCCCTTTAAGCCTATTCAACACATACATTGTAAAACAAGAAGAAAGACGTATTGCCATCATAGCTGGTCCCGTAGATCATTAGCGGGCGTTGATACGCATGGGCCAGCATATACAAACGTTTGACCACAGAGTCTGGCGCTAATTAGCGCTAGTTGGTATACAGTGTACATGTATATTGCTTACCTTTTCTTGAACAAATTGTTTTACCTGTTTGGACCATTAGGTAGATATTGATGTCTATGTGCGACATGCAATATGGCATAGAACATTACAAAACAGAAACATGTTATTTAGTACAATTTTGAACGCGATGTAAGAAATACTTTGTTGAATATTTTGAAAGTAATTGCATTGAGAGACGTAGCTGCAATAGGCAACAATGTCTTCCAATCTATTTATGTTCAAATTATTCAACAGTGCGTTTTGTCTTGTTTGGGAAACAGCTTACGTTATTTTTTACCCGTGCTGTATCCATCCAACAACGTCATGATGCCCAAGACTGGACACAATTGAGAGAGAGAGAGAGAGAGAGAGGGGGGGGCGGGAGGGAGAGGGGGGAGGGAAGGAGGAAGGGAGGAGGGAGGAATGGGGAGTGAGAGAGAGAGAGAGGGGAGGGAGGGGGGAGGGAAGGAGGGAGGGGTGGGTGGGGTGTGTGGGGGGGGGGGCGGTGTGGTGGAGAGAGAGAGAGAGAGAGAGAGAGAGAGAGAGAGAGAGAGAGAGAGAGAGAGAGAGAGAGATGAAAGATGGATGGAGAGAGGGGATTTATCGGGAGAGGGAGGATATGATGTAAAAGGCATGGAGATGCACAAAGTTGACAGATGGCTGGAGGGAGAAATGGGAAGAGACTCAAGGAAACAGAAAGGAAGGCAATCATGTAGGAAGGCAGAAATGAAGAAATATATTAATTTTCCTTATAAACATACCCAGCCCACCAGCACATGCCATTGAAAGATGCATACACTTCCTGGTTTACGCTTACACATTCTCTAAGCGTTCTCTAAACAGCGACGGCACATTAGAAGAATGTGTTTACAAACAATGCAATATGTACAAATTCTGTCCAAGTAGCATTTATCAAGATATACCGGAGTATCTTCTATTATCAAAACATTCTCTTGTGCCAGATGTCCAGAGGGGCGTGCAAGTCCGCGCGGTCATCCCGCAGCAGTCCATGTTATTCCCCAAAGCAATTAAATTGTAGCAAACTACGTAAACAGTGAAATCTCTGTATTTTCGCAGCTGTTTACTCACCGATCCTTATGCACCCTAACAGCGCATGCTACTAGGCCATCACTCATATGATAACCGTATCGGCCAGATATGGGTCCAGTGTTATTCAGGTAATGCCACCGCATATATTATCCATATATGATATATATCATCATCACCCAACGAGAGTCAAACCTAATGAGCAACCAACAGGCCTTTTGACGGATGAGTAGCATCCGTTTTCCTGAAAGTATATCTGTTTAAATAACACACCATCGCGTGCCCCTAAGAAGACAGTTTCTATGAAATTAATTTCCACGTGTTTTAATGACGGTATTTTCACCGCTCCATACCACGGCCTAGTTGCATATATACTAACTGTATGAAGATCTTGGCAAGCTCATGCAATTTTAAGTCAAAGGCGAGTCAAAGCCAGCATCATTTTAACTTGACATACAATCAAACCTATCTTTAATGGATACCTTTAGATGCTACTCGCAAGGGTGGCTACTTAGACATGTGTTTCATTAACCCCGCTTATGTTAACAGCGTCTCAAAGCGCTCAATATACCACATATATATGCCTATTAATTAACCATTTAACGTTCAAGATTTGTAAAAAACCGAAAGTGGTGTTCATTGAATGTAAGCCATTTGCAGGCCAAGGGAAGACACTTTTTAAAGGTTTTCCAATGGAATTTACAAAAAAGGCTTTTAGTTCTCCTGTAAATGAAGGTGGTTTGAACATTATATGGTCTTGAAAATTCAAATTTGTATATAATCAGCATGTATTTGCAGGCCAAGAAAAGACTATTTTTGAAAATTTATCACCGGAATGACTGGCTTGGTAACCGAGCCAGTCATTCCAGTGGTAAATTAAAAAAAATAGTCCTCTCTTGGCCTGCAAATGGACACTCTTCAACAAAACGGAAGAGACTACGTGGACCAGTTTAACCATTAAATGGTTAAGTTGACACACGATGGGTTAAAACTTGTCATTTACCTTGGGCAATATGGGCTAATATCATAATAATAGTTGTCATCGGTACATCGAGATACTTAGTATATGTTTATCGCAAAATTAGTTATGGTATGATACCGTGCGTGTGTGCGTGCGTGCGTGCGTGCGTGCGTGCGTGCGTGCGTGCGTGCGTGCGTGCGTGCGTGCGTGCGTGCGTGCGTGCGTGCGTGCGTGCGTGCGTGCGTGCGTGCGTGCGTGCGTGCGTGCGTGCGTGCGTGCGCGTGTATATGCGTGCGTGCGACCTGCGCGTGTGCGTGTATGCGTGCGCGTGTGCCTGCTCGTATGCGTGTGCACGTGTGCATGTGCATGTGCATGTGCATGTGCGTGTGCATGTGCGTGCGCGTGCGCGCGTGCGCGTGCGTGCGTGCGCGTGTGCGCGTGTGTGTGCCGGGTCTTTGTCGAATGTGGTGAGAGGTCGAGTGGAAGGGAAGATGGCTGAACGAATGTTCGCTAGATTTTCAATACAGGTCTTCTCCTATGAAACAGGCGTCCAAACTTCATTTAGCGCCACGACGAGACAGATTGACGAGTACGAATTACAGAAATAAATTTGCAAGACCGTATAATTTGAGTTATTTATTTGGCATTGCTTCCTTACATGCTGTTGTTATCAGGGTTAAGATGTTACGATATTTGCTGTAATTTTTCTTGATAGCACCACCCATGCGGGTCCAAGCAATATATTTGTGCACTATACTTTCTTTCGTCGCCGCTGCTTCCGCCGCCGCTGCCACCGCCGCCGTCGCCGTCGCCGCCCCCACCGCCACCGTCGTCCTCCTCCCCCTTCTCCTGTCTTCTTCTTCTTCTTCTTCTTCTTCTTCTTCTTCTTCTTCAAAAGAATTTAAAGATTTTTTCAAAGGCCCTGTATAATCGCATCAAAACTGTTTTGCCAGAGATAATACACGAGGATCAAAGTTACTGTATCCCTAAACGAAAAATCGCTAATAACATAAAGCTTATAACAAATATAGTAGACTATGCACATTGTCTTTCCCTCCCACTCGGCATTGTCTCCCTTGATCAAGAAAAGGTTTTAACAGGGTAAGTCATCATTAACCTGTTTGATACATTGAGGGCATTTGGATTTGGGGAATTCTTTTCTAAATGTATTCGGATTTTGTATGCTGATGTTCAAAGCTTATTGAAGATAAATAATTCATTGTCCATCCCGTTTTCGGTCAAACGCGGTATTAGGCACGGTTGCTCTTTATCCGGTGCATTGTATGATATTTGCATAGAGCCATTGTTAAACAAACTGCGTTCCAATCAGGGTCTCACTGGGTTAGCCTTGCCTAATACTGCTAATGATAATACTGTATGTTCGGCTTATGCTGATGACGTGACCGCATTTATTACATCCGATCAAGTTGTCTTACTTTACAACATTGGTTGAAATTGTACGAGGAATCATCTAATGCTAAAGTTAATTTAGAGAAATCTAAAGGTCTTTGAGGTGGTTTGTGGAAAGATCGTGTTGACCAGCCGATGGGAATAATATGGAATAATAAAGGGTTAAAAATACTCGGAATTTATGTCGGAAACTCAGATGCTTTCTTAAAACTGGGACAATCTTGAATCGAGTGTAATTAATAAACTTGCCAATTGATTCTCACTAGCCAAAGCTTTGTCATTTAGAGGGCGCATTATTATTACCAATCTTCTTGCGGCTTCGAAATTATGGTACAAATTTGCTGTTGCTGATCTACCACCAACGCTCGTTAATTCAATTCAAAAATGCTTAATTAAGTTCGCCTGGTCGGGCAAACATTGGCTATCTAAAGATTTACTATCCTTGCCATTAGAAAATGGGGACAGGGATTGGTTCATTTACCATCACGGATAAGAGCTTTCCGTATCTGTTATATTTCTTTATATTACATTTCTTTATTTTCCATATTGTCATCCATGTTTTAGCTTCACTAGTTGGCTTTTAAAGAGTGTTCACAATTAGAATTATGACTGTCAACTATTAAAATCGGTAAAAAATCTTTTAGCGATGTACCATGTTTTTTTATAAATCATTGTTAAATACTTGGTTCTTCTTTGACATTTCCAGAGAGTCAAAACCTGTGTGTAAATTGGATGTGTTAAATGAACCACTGTTTTTAAATCCACTGCTTGCAAATCCAATGACAGGGCTTACGTTTTTCATGGAGGATTTTATTGCTGCTAATGTCACCACTGTAACCGGCAGTGTTGATAACCTTGAATTGATTTCGGTGGAGACTTGCAGTTAAAATCCGCCATCGGTCAAAAACGCTGTTAGAAAATAAACTAAATACGTGATGGAATAGCCTTCCATTAGAATGGCGTGAAATAATCAATAGTTCAGAGAATCTTCCTAAATCGGTTTACAAAATTGAGCTTTCTTTTACCAGTGATGCTACAGCATACGCTGTTTGTCTGCTATCCAATTGTCCGAGAGAATTGTACAAATTATCATTATTAAAATGCTATTCAAATAGTTTACATAACAATAGTAATAATGTATGAGCTGATATTCTATCATTAGATATTACATCTATTACTAACTGTTGTTGCTTTTATGAGTGCCCATCTACACGTTTTGAGGGTGATTTATCTTGGCGAATTTTACACAGAGCACTGAATACAGGGGTGTTTCTTCACCGAACTGGTTATACCCTAAATGACAAATGTCCGTATTGTGATGAGCGCGAGGATATCACACATATCTTTACTACATGTCCTCGTCTTTAGCCACTGATTTTTGCAGTGAAAAGATCGATACTTAATTTGTTAGAAATTGATAATTTTGAAATGGCAGAATACATGAAAGGAACACCCTGTCCTAAGTGCTCAGCTAAATCTGAAAAGAAAATTCGTCATCGCTTATCCAACTGGATCATAGCTAATTAAAAAATGGCCACGTATGTTACAAGAAAACGCCTTCTAGATGGAAATGAACACACTGATCTACTTCAGGAATGTGTTTGTAGATTACGCGCACGTGTACATATAGAATATCAATATTATGTCGATACAGGGAACATAGAGTTTTTTTCAGCGTTTTTCGGGCTTTTAGTGATTTTAATTGTGGCATAGAGAATGCTGATCCTATTTTTAATGGAATTTAATATCTTGTGGGTTTAAAAATTTTTTTTTTTAAAATAGTTATAGCTGATATACTTATGATATTTTGTGATATTAAATAGCTTATTAAATTGTCAAACCGTTTTGTGACTAATTTAATTTCTACTACATGTTTATATTGATCGCATTCCATCTTGAATCTATATTATATGAATTCTAATCTGTGATATATTAATTGGATTGTGTGAATTGAAATAAAGTAATGTGAAAAGTCTTCTTCTTCTTTTCTTCTTCTTCTTCTTCTTCTTCTTCTTCTTCTTCTTCTTCTTCTTCTTCTTCTTCTTCATCATCATCATCATCATCATCATCAGCATCATCATCATCATCATCATCATCAACTTCTTCTTCTTCTTCTTCTTCTTCTTCATCATCATCATCATCATCATCATCATCATCATCATCGTCATCATCATCACCAAGCTCTCTATGTATCCTAGCAGGAATGAATGGGGCAGGGCACTAGGAAGCGACTTCCTTAATCAGAATGAAACTCGTAACGAAATTGAGTCTGTTGCAGGAAACAAATTCCCTGGTCGAGCAGCATCAGCAACAAGGAACCTTGAAGAACATCTGGTGGCAGACGGTCATTGACAGAGAACAATTGCCACATTAACGTTTTGGAATTGAAAGCGGTTCTTTTCGGCTTGCAATCCTTAGTATCCGAAACCAACATTCATGTTCGAGTGAGAATTGATAACTCTACGGCCGTGGCCTATGTGAACCACATGGGAGGTACTAAATCTCCTGCCTGCCATGAGGTCTCAATTCTGATTTGGACATGGTGTATTGATCGAAATTTGAGGTTGTCCCATTCTCACTTGCCTGACTCTCGGAATGTTGAGGCAGATAAAAAATCTAGGATTTATAACAACAGGACGGAATGGTCATTGTGTCCTCAGGAATTCAATAGCATCACGCACCATTTTGGAGCCTGTGACATTGACCTTTTAGCCTCTCGTTTGAATTATAAGATTAAACCCTTTGTCTCCTGGACCCCTGCTCCTGAGGCTATGGCTGTGGATGCGTTTTTTCTTCATTGGGGAAGTAATTTGTTTTATGCTTTCCCTCCTTTCAGCATGCTTTTGAGGGGTATTCGGAAGGGGGAATAATTCATTAAGGATACGCTGCTGAACTCGTGGGCAGCCGCTACTAAGGCCCAATATTGTACATATATTTGCAAATGGAGAGTCTTCTGCAATAGCAATGAGTGTGAGGCTTTTAAGCCATCACTAGCTTCTGTTCTGAAATTTCTTCAACTCCTGCTTAATGATAGGGTGGGTTACAGTGGCATTGTCTCCGCGAGGAGGGCATTGTCTGCAATACTTCTGCTCGATGATGGCAGTAGTATTGGAGAGAATGACCTGGCCAGTCGTTTTATCAGAGGTGTATTTAAGTTGAGACCAACTGTACCCCGTTACATCAGCACGTGGGATGTGAGTGTGGTTTTAAACCACTTTAGGAAGCAACTCCTGGCAGAATTTCCGTGTCTTTATGATTTGAGCCTCAAACTCTCCATGCTGATGGCCCTGGTGTCAGCTCAAAGGTGCCAATCTATACATTTATTGGACTTAAATTATATGCATAAAGAAGATGACAGGTTTGTGTTCCGTTTAATAGGGAACTGTAAACAGGCTAGGCCTGATTATGTAGAACAGAGACTTGTGTTCCCAGCTTATCTGACGGACAAACGTGTGTGTGTATTTAACACTCTTAGTGTGTATTTAGATAGAACTAGATCGATACGTTTGTCGTCTAGATTGTTTATCAGTTCATTAAAACCCCATCTTCCAGTGTCCAGGGACACGATTTCTAGATGGTTGAAATCGGTTATGTCCCTTGCTGGGATAGACATTAGTTTGTTTAAGGCGCACAGCTGTAGGACTGCCTCCTCTTCTGCAGCTATCAGGAGAGGTGCACACATTAAAGAGGTTTTGGATACAGCAGGTGGGCGAAGGAAGAAACCTTCAGACGCGTTTACATAAAACCTCTTGCTCCTAGTGCTAAGCCTTGCTTCGCACAATTAGTGCTGGATTCCAAATGAACCTCTGTTTAAACAGTGTTCTTTATGCACATAGTGTGTAGTTGTGCGAGGTTACATGGTCATGTATAGGTTCGTATATATTATCAGTAACAGATAGTATGAAGTCTGCTTTGGCTGTACCTTCTTGATTAGCAGACTTCTTTCATGGAAGTTCTGTCATTGAAGGTGCTTAAAGGCTAATCAAAAAATTCATCTTTGAAGTCTCACAGTAGACCGATGCATACTGATTGGTTAGTACAATGGAGAGATTAAGTGAACCTTACCTGGAAGGTGAAGGTTGATCTTCATTATGCTACCCAATCAGGATGCTGAGGGCTAATGTGCCCGACCCTGCTAGTTTGATTCCCACCCTATTGTATCTGGGTGTAGGAACTGTTTGATTAGTCTTCTTTCTCTCTGTGGTCTACTTTGAATACTGACCTAGCACGCATAGACGCACACTCTCACATTAGCCCTCAGCATCCTGATTGGTTAGCATAATGAAAATCAACCTTCACCTTCTAGGTAAGGTTCACTTAATCTCTCCATCAAACGCACATCTCTTAGCGCACTAATTCTAGAAAAAGACCTGTGAAATGACTGGCGTATGTATGTAGGATGCGATCATCGGAACATCCTAAAATATTGCATAACGTCACGCTGGCGGATAAAATGATAGCCACCAATAGAAACTGGAGAAGGACAATGAAGTGAGAAATGAAAGACGTCAGCCTGAAATTGGAATTAGCTGGATTGCAATCTGTGGATCGATCGACATCTATTGGAATTTGTTGTGGAAACGTTAAGCACCACTTGACACGAAACGATCTAAGTACATGTGAGTAAGTAGTACATCAACATATATCTAGTTCGGTGCCCAATGTATATTAATGACCTTGACGCTGTGCAAGCAATGGACCTTTCCAGTTTATCCATCAATCATATGATGTCATAATCAACTACGTGACGTGTACGATGACGTAATAATCAATAACGTCACGAATGACGTAGATAAGTACGTCACGAACGCATAATTGGTGACGGACTAAGCGTTGTTGTACGAATTGTGTGCCTTTCCTATTTAATAAAGATGCTGTTGAATATTTTGAAACTAATTTAACTTGGCGCTGTTGCTGCCATAGCAGCAACAGCACACATTCAAATGAGTTTCAAAATATTCAACAGCTTACCTATATAATATTCTGGAAATTGATAGTCAGAGAGTTCAGGGATCGATCGATTCCAACACGAGCGAGGTGTGAGAGGAGCTTACCTAGAGATGGGCGAGGCATAGCTAAAACAGGAAAGGCCCATTGTGTTCTATAACGAGCTCTATATTGGGTTCTATCAACCACGGATCGTATGTTCATCTGGTTAGCACAATGAGTTGTGTCGAGAGTAGATCAAGATCATAGCTGTTGACACAGATCCCCTGAAACGCATGCTAAATACATACCTGGATTGCAGGCTTTCTAAATATACACATCGCATTACATAGCCAAACTGTGTAGTATGTTATCACATAACTTGTTGACTAGCAGAGTTTCAGGGATGCATTAAATTTAATTAAGTCACACCTTCAGAGATGCGTTAAATTAAATCACACTAGAGATAAGGCTACGTATGATTTGATTTAATGTCAAGAGCTGCTGAAAGACACGGTGAAAGATTATGACAAGTGTTGGAATACAGTGATGTTAGTTATTGATGTGTAGATAGATATCTTATCTTATTGATGTGAAACAAACCGTGTGCGGGTATCCGCCCTGTCTTGGAGCGCGTATATATGCAGCAAGCTTGTTTGGTAATAAGACGCAAGGGTATGAGGAAATTAGATTACATAACGGATATGGCATCTATCCATATTGAAGTTGATAAACTATTGCACAACTGCCGTGCGTGCATTCATCATCGTATAGTATTAGGTTGGTGTTTATTACTAATACAACTCGCATTCTACGCATTTGGATGTGAGATTATGCTTGGGATCCCGACGAAGGGTACAGATTTGTGGGTTAAAACCGCAATGGTCAGGGTCACCGAAAAGGTGAACCAATGCCAGGCACGATAACTCGGGTTATACCGAATGGATACTGACTAGACTTGTGTTGCCATTCGCATGCAGAAACGTATATTGTTTTTAGGTCAAGTGCTCAAAGACCAAGGTCAACTAAAGGGTGAGATGGCGATACCGAAGTCCTCTGAATGTTCGTTCTACATCAGACAATATCAACCACTTCAATACGTAGCTCGACAATGCTATTGGAATTACATATAGGCCCTACATATGTTTGTAACAAGAACATACATATGTATATAATTCTGATTATGTCAATCACCTATCTCAATGACTGCGATTGGTTTTCTAGCTAAACCATTATTCAAGTTCCTCGTATACATGTGGCGTAACATGATTAAGATCCGCTACTTTCTGTTGTTACGATTCATTTATTTTGCATGGGCTCTATGTGGGATGGGATTTACAGGCGGATCATATGTAGACACATAACTCAGAACAGGAACGCAGGCCTGATCCGCCCCATCCCAAATGAAATATTAAAACATGAATTCTCCCAGAAGGCATTTCCTATGTTACTGGAGGTAAATATTAACCTTGTTATGATTATAGTACTTTCATTAGACAGCTGGTGCCCAATCAATTAGGTGCGGGCGTGGACCATAGCACATCGTATGCATTCCTAAATACGGCGTTAGCGGTCGATGATTTGTTTGTAAATGTGGAGAGAGAGAGAGAGGGAGAGAGAGAGAGAGAGAGAGGGAGAGGGAGAGGGGGGGGGGGAGAGAGAGAGAGAGAGAGAGAGAGAGAGAGAGAGAGAGAGAGAGAGAGAGAGAGAGAGAGAGTAAGGCGACTGCAAAGGCTAAGCGAAGACTACGGTCATTTCAGTTGTAAGTCTTAAAAATATTCTTCTTTTGGCCGATGGACATTGTCCAAGATCACCGCAGATGCTGTTTTCGGTCTGCTTGCCCATTACCGTACTAAGGTGACACAGGTCTGAGTGTGGGGTGGTTGGTGGTGGTGGTAGTGATCAAGACGATAATCAAAACGTATACGTGGATAATACATGCATCATGGCATTCGTAATTTCTTGTAGGCTATTGAATAGGGTTGCTGAAATACATTGCAAATCTAAAATTAATAAGACAGATTACACGACAGAAAAAAGCACTACGAATATATCGTATAGACATTGTTCACATAAATATCTTAGGGAACAATGTAATTCGTTGACATGCAGACATTCGAGCACCTACAGAGGTGCCACAGTATACACAGCCGTTACATCAATTAATCACAAGAACACAAAATGCATAAATATATGCATTATTATGTGCTTGTTTATTCATTTCATGTTTTGTTGTGTGCCACTTTTTATTAGGCCCTCATATCTATATTGCTCACACTAGCGACTGGCGACTGACCGCCGTATAGATGAAAACAGTCCAGTGTATATTTACGCGGCAAATTCTCAGGTGTGCAAACACACGAATGAACACACTATTCGGTATACAAATACAACAGAATCTTGATCCGGATGTAGTATGCATTTATTTGTACAAAAAGGTTACCACAATTCGACACAGTAGCGTGTAAGTGACATGGACCATGCCAGTTGCTCTGAATGCACAGACATCAGTGTGCTGAAATCAAATCAATTAGAATAACGATTGGAATAACCACCCAGACCCCCCCCCCCTACCCCACTTAATTTCTTCCATATTTACACCGCAGATCGGATAAGTACCAGTACTGTATTTGTGTTTAAATATTTTTAGCGCACGCGTCATGCCATTAATTGAATTATAGCAAGCACGCCGGCCGACTCAACAACACCCACCCGCCCACCCCACTTACAGAGCTGATTAAGGCAAGATCTAACTACAGCCCAAGGGCCCACAAAATAAGGGGCCGCAAATTCAAGTACCGCATTTACCCATCTGAGCCTGTAATACGATTATCTTACTTTATGTAAGCTGTTGAATATTGTGAAACCAACTGGACTGTAAGCTGGAGCTGCCTTATGCAGCACCAGTATTCAGTCAAATTAATTTTAATATATTCAACACCATTTTGACATGTACGTGGCGAATTTATTATATTTGGTAGTAGTAGTAGTAGTAGTAGTAGTAGTAGTAGTAGCAGTAGCAGTAGTAGTAGTAGTAGTAGCAGTAGCAGTAGCAGTAGTAGTAGTAGTAGTAGTAGTAGTAGCAGTAGCAGTAGCAGTTGTAGTAGTAGTAGTAGTAGTAGTAGTAGTAGCAGTAGCAGTAGCAGTAGTAGTAGTAGTAGTAGTAGTAGTAGTTGTAGTAGTAGTAGTAGTAGTAGTAGTAGTAGTTGTAGTAGTAGTAGTAGTAGTAGTAGTAGTAGTAGTAGTAGTTGTAGTAGTAGTAGTAGTAGTAGTAGTGGTAGTGGTAGTAGTAGTAGTAGCAGTAGCAGTAGTAGCAGTAGTAGTAGTAGTAGTAGTAGTAGTAGTAGTAGTAGTAGTAGTAGTAGTTGTAGTAGTAGTAGTAGTAGTAGTAGTAGTAGTAGTAGTAGTAGTTGTAGTAGTAGTAGTAGTAGTAGTAGTAGTAGTAGTAGTAGTAGTAGTAGTAGTAGTAGTAGTAGTAGTAGTAGTAGTAGTAGTCAATATTGTCAACGCACTGGCTCAGAATCTTCAATAATTGAAAAAATTCAAAAATTTAAGATATTTTGGTTTATCCTACTGCCTGAGATTTGTCATTTTGTTTGAGGAAAGCCATATGGCATTAATGTTAACCCTTTACTGGTTAAATTTGTTCAGTAAAATCCAAATATGCGCTTACTTATTTAATGTACATTTGCAGGCACAGACAAGGTCATTCCCGAGAATACACCACTGGAACGACTGTCTCGGTTCCCGAGCCAGTCATTACAGTGGTAAATTTTCAAAAATACTCCAATCCCCGCCGGCAAATGGACATTGCCCAAGATCACTAAATTGACCGTTTTTGGCTGACCATCATGCAAGGGTTAATGTTGAATGATTGAGATGGATATTATGGATAGCTATTTGAGTTTTGCTTTTACCAAGATGTCACGTAGATTCGGATTTTTCTTGAACGCAATTACTGGTCGCTTGTTAAAGGGTTGTTTCAGTTTCTCCTGTAGGTTTTGATACTCATCTTTCAAAATTTTGGAAATTTCAACGTTTTTCCGATTATAGGTCAGAATGAATGGAATTTTGTCACGTTGATCAGATAAGCCTGGGTCCGAGTTTATTCCCCTTGGCCACTGTGTTTCGAGTTCTTTAATCCAAAACGATTCTCGAAGTTTTCTTTGTTTATCAGTTTCTTCTGCCGTATATGAAAGGGGTGGCTGTTCAATCGGCATAATTTCAAAGTCACGAAGGACTAAATGGTCAGGAAGATTAAAATGTTCGGAAACATGTGTGTCTTCCTCTAGCCTAATATCTGAGAGGTGTCGAGTTGCCCGCCATCTTAATGGACATTTGGTTTCGCCGACATACTGTTTTTGGCACAATTTGCATGAAATTAGATAAATAACATTTTCAGAGTCACAATCTAGATTAGACTGAAGTTGGAACTTGCTTTTGTTCTGAAAGCTCGTGAAAGTATTCTGGTTTGGGAGAAATTCATCTAACTTGCACCTTTTCTTTCCGCATTTGCGAGATTCGCCTACACCTATAATAGGACGATTGTGAGAAATTTTGGTAGGCCGACGATTTGAGGCATTATCTGGAATGGATTCCAAGCCGTCTAATGTTTCAGATTTGATTTTGCGCAAGAATCGTGAGGAGTAACCTCGTGGTTTGAGGGCTTTGAATAGGGTAGAGCACGCTTCTTCAAAATTTTTTCTATCACTAGAATTCCTGTGAAAACGGATTATTTGTGATTTAACTATTCCTTTAAAAGTATGTGGTGGATGGAAAGATTTTTTGTGCAATAGCTGATGCGAATCGGTTGGTTTGAAATACACTTTGTAGTCTAAGTAGCCAGTTGGTTCATACTTTAGACCTTTATATACTGTTACATCCAGGAAATCTACGGACATCTCGTCAATGGTTGCTTTTAATTTGATATTCGGATCGTGATTGTTCAGAATTTCGAAAAATTCATCAAACTCTGCCTTTGTGTGTTGCCAAATCATGAAAATGTCATCAAGGTACCTGCGATAAATGAGGGGATGTTTTGGACACTTTTCTAACGCTTCCTCCTCCCACTCTGCTACGTAAATATTGGCAAAACATGGGCTAAAGCGCTTGCCCATCGCACAGCCGCAAATTTGTTGGTAAATATCGCCATCGAATTCAAAATCATTGCCTTTCAGACTCAGCTCTAATAGAGCTATTACTTCTCTGTCTGGCCTGTTGGTGTCTGGGTAGTTCACGAATGCTCTACGGATAGAATTTATACCCTTCTCGATGTCAATGTTTGTATACATAGCATCGATGTCAAGCGTGACCAAGAATGAATTTGGAGGTATCCAGGTCTCAGAGACCTGTGATAAGAAGTCTTCTGTGTTTTTCAAGAAGCTGGGGTGTCTATTTGCTATTGGCTGTAGATGGTAATCGATGTATTCACTGATTCTGTAGGATTCTGAGCCACAATC